>JAWZYT010004549.1:2500-5000 GCA_034508575.1 Petrolisthes manimaculis
AATTTGGAGGAATCATTAACCTCCTATAATGTAATTGCTTCCTTAATCATGACTGAGTAATGCGACTAGAAAAAAACTAATTATGCATGTTCTGCTATTCAATTATAAAATTACTTACTTACTTACGTAGATTAATTAAGTACATTTATTATAGATAAGGCTTAATTGTTCATCCTTTCTTCTTCTTTGATTATTATTAACATCATATAATCAAAACCTAATGGCAAGAAAATGATCACGACTAAAGTTTCATTCATTATTTTTATTTATTTCCCTTACCTTTAGACAACGTGATATTCTTGTGACACAATTCGTTAAGCTAAGTATGTGACCAAGGAATCGAGTCATTGTTTATTAGTTCATTAAAAATATCTTATAAAATGTTACAAGTTACGAATGCTTACAGGTGAGATTTTTTTTATTATTATTATTTTATATATATATATATATATATATAAAACACGTAAACCGGTCGTCCTGAATTATTATGAGTTTATATATGATCTGGGGAGAAACAAAACATTATCCCAGGCTCCGAGACATAATATTATACAGTATAGGCTATATCCATATACATAGGCTATATCCTATACATAAATCATGGCATGGAAACTATTTAATTATGTTCAAAATCGTACCACCATAAACCCAGAAAGAAAGAGAGAGATATAAAAACATGTGCATGGGCTACTGAAGCGATGACCTCACTCACTCACTCACTCACTCACTGTTTTCCCACATTCTCATACACTCACGAATGCTAATCACGCAAGTACAGCCATCAAGTGCCACCACACCAACCAGTATGTGTGTGTGTGTGTGTGTGTGTGTGTGTGTGTGTGTGTGTGTGTGTGTGTGTGTGTGTGTGACCTTTGAGATGGGTTGGTCAGTACAGTCACCCCGAAAAGAGAGGTGATGAGAAGTGAATAGAAGAAGGAAGAAAACTGAAGAGATGAGAAGTGAAGAGATGAGAAGTGAAGAGATGAGAAGTGAAGAGATAAATAGTGAGATGAGAAGTGAGATGAGAAGTGAAGAGATGAGAAGTAATAAGAGAAGTGAAGAGATGAGAAGTGAAAAGAGAGGTGAAGAGAAGTGAGATGAGAAATGAAGAGATGAGAAGTGAAGAGATGAGAAGTGAGAAGAGAAATGAGAAGAGAAATGAGACAAGTAGTGAGATGAGAAGTGAAGAGAAGAAGAGAAATGAGACAAGTAGTGAGATGAGAAGTGAAGTACAGTGAGTGACTTCTGTGGTGAGATGAAGTCGAACACAACCAGTGCTTGAGTCACCTTACCCATAATAACAACAACACCCTTTATTTCAACCCACCTCAGGCTATATGATTTCAACCCTCTCTCTCTCTCTCTCTCTCTCTCTCTCTCTCTTTCCCACTCAACTCGCATCCTCTTTCTCTCTCTCTCTCTCTTTCTCTCTCTCTTCTCTCTCTTTCCCACACAACTCCATTCTTTTTCTCTCTCTCTTTCCCACACAACTCCACATTCTCTTTCTCTCTGTCTTCCTTCCACACACTTGTTTTGCCATTTAATGTTATCATACTTAGATATCACAACATTCCACCCCACCCCCCACCGACAGCATTGCAGCACCCCTCCCCCCGACAACATTGCAGCACCCCCCCCTCCCCCCGACAACATTGCAGCATTCCACCCCCACCCCCCCGACAAGTCCTCAATTCATTCCTCCCTAATCACTTTCAATACCCGTTACCAAGTTGGATTCTATCATTCCTCACAACATTCCCCACAGCGTTCCTCCCTCACCAACCAACCCACACTGTCTTCATTCCATCACAACAACCTCATTCTCTTTCTCACATCTGGTTTCACATTTTGGTACATTAGAGCACCTTGCTTCCTCCAAAAACTCCAAAATAGAGCAGGAAACAAGACCAGATGAACAAAAATAATGTTGACCCATTGTCTAGATTAATTTGGAGGAATCATTTGCTTCAATAATTATCAGCACTGTAAACCCTCCTTAAAATGGAGTACAAGTAGGTCTTTGAATTAGGGATTAGTGTTTCCTCAGGCTTAGTCAGGAAACAGTACCTGTAATTATAGGGTATAATTATATGATTAATTTGTAATAATCAGAAGCCTCTTATTCGCAGACATATTCCCATTCCACTCAAATTCTCCTTCAGTCATTTTTTGCAACTTTTTCTTGCCATATTTCCTCTTGGATACTCTTCTCTCCCTTTTCTTTACCTCGTATAGTAATGGATTCATTTACGGTCTCCTCCCTTCTGCCACTCCTCATTTCTTCTCATTTGGGGTCCTCAGGTTTTCGTTTCTCATGTTTTCATCATTCCTTGCTGTTTGTCTCTTTTCCAAACACTTACATTTTTACCCTGAAATTTCTTTTACTCCCTGACCGACCATACTCTTTCCCCCTTCTTATTCTCCTCCCCTTCCTCCCTTCATTCCTTTTCCTCCCCCTTCCTTCTCCTACTCTTTCTCGTCGTCTTCATTCTCTTCTTTC
>JAWZYT010004549.1:10000-31725 GCA_034508575.1 Petrolisthes manimaculis
TAAGTAAGTTTACATTAGTACTTAAGTGCTCATGAACGTGTATTATTTGTGCTTATCTATGTCTGTCTGTATGTGTACGATAGCTAAAACTTATCGGGGGGGGAGGGAGGGGGAAGGGGGGACAGGGAAAGGGGGGAAGGGGGTGGATGGCAGACGGAAGGAAGAAAGGAAAGGAAAGGTGATCAGATAAAGCCGGTTTGATGGAGCTGCCCGAGGCTCTGTATCGTGTTGTTGGCCAGCATCACCACAATTAATTCACCCGCCTGTCTATAAAGCCAGAGAAGTGGTCATTAAGGAAACCCATCCCCACAGTCTACCCTATTTCATTACTTTGTATTTTGTTATGTCCAATATACAGTAACTGCCTAACGTAATGCTTGTGTCTACCAATATACAGTAACTGCCTAACGTAATGCTTGTGTCTACCAATATACAGTAACTGCCTAACGTAATGCTTGTGTCTATACTGTACGAGGACTGTAAAATACTGTAGAATAATGTAGGTGGTTATGAATTTGTAGGGATAAAGGAATAAACTGATGCTCCTAAACTATATATGTAGCTAAGCACCGTTTGTACAACACTAATTATTTCATTCTTGGTACAATTTAGTGTAATTCGCTTACAACCTCAGAGCTCCCTTATTATTCGATTAAGAATTCTTGTCACTGAAATAATTATAATGTTTGAGATTAAATTCCACCATCTATCAGGACATAATCTCAGTCTTTATGTTTTCTCTGGTCTATAAAGTTTGTCATCTTTTAGGGGCAGACTGTATCAAACCATCTAGGTAGTATTCATTTTTTTTCTTTTTTATCAGATGAACTCATAACAGTTAGGTTAGAGTGACAAACAAAATGAATGAGATTAAGGTATGGTAATAATTTTGTTGGTATTTGATGGTGGTATTAGTGGTGGTAGTGATCATGTTTAAAGTGTTGATAGTGATATTATAATTAAATCGATGTTGTGATTGTAGTGGCAGTTAGAAATGGTAGTGATGGTAATGGTAGTAAGAAATAGTAGTGATGGTAGTGGTAGTAAGAAATAGTAGTGATGGTAGTGGTAGTAAGAAATGGTAGTGATGGTAGTGGTAGTAAGAAATAGTAGTGATGGTAGTGGTAGTAAGAAATGGTAGTAATAATGGCGGAATTCTTAGTTATCAAAATCCCAATCAGCCAACGTGAAGACCAAAGCAATCTCCTGAGTTTAGATATTGTCTCTATCATATTAAAGGGGTAAGTACAGTGTTGGTAAATATATATAGAACAAGCTATTTCTCCAAACTATACCAAGCAACAGGCCACCATTATTTTGTTGCTAATCTGGTCTTGTTTCCTGTCATATCTTAGAGGAATCAAAGCACTCTAAAAATGTACCTATCAAATATATAATATCCCCTTAAGGTGGTAATTTTTATTGTTACATTGGAGTGCCTTATTTCCTCCAAAGTATGCTAGGAAACAGGACCAGAAGAGAAATAATGATAAATAGTGTTCTGTTGCTTGAAATAATTTGGAGGATTCAGTTGCTCCAGATTTACCAACACAAAACGTCCCCCATAACCTATAGTCTCGTCGTATCATGTACCCTGGGAGCTAACATACAGTATATACGAGTACCTACATACAGTATATACGAGTACCTACATACAGTATATACGAGTACCTACATACAGTATATACGAGTACCTACATACAGTATATACGAGTACCTACATACAGTAAATACGAGTACCTACATACAGTATATACGAGTACCTACATACAGTATATACGAGTACCTACATACAGTATATACGAGTACCTACATACAGTAAATACGAGTACCTACATGCAGTAAATACGAGTACCTACATACATACATACCCACCTGTGAACACCCATACCCTGTCAGGCCATGCTATACTTAGGAAAACTATCGGTGTTGATATGATCTTGTAATCGATTCGGTATAATTTTCTACTTCCCTCGACTATCAGATAGAAACCAGTT
The DNA here is from genome assembly GCA_034508575.1 of Petrolisthes manimaculis. Classification (NCBI taxonomy): domain Eukaryota; kingdom Metazoa; phylum Arthropoda; class Malacostraca; order Decapoda; family Porcellanidae; genus Petrolisthes; species Petrolisthes manimaculis. Next base: position 11,998 of record JAWZYT010004549.1, read on the forward strand.
GTTGAAAGACGATCATCCCCTGTAGTCTATTATAACTTTGTATCCCCTGTAATCTATAACTTTGTACCCTTATCCATCCCGTTACTATAGTAATTACAAATCCTTGGTAACGTATATTGTAACCTAACCTAGACCAACGTACACTGAGTTTTTCTCTTTAATTAATTAAGGATAATTATGGGAATTCTCATCAGGTTCGTTCGTGATTTAGACCCCAATGATACCACTGATAAACACACATAATTGTACACATATAATAATAATGATAGCAACACATACACACGCACGCACGCACGCACGCACGCACACACATACACACACACACACACACACACACACACACAGACACACACACATACACACACTCATATTACTTATACACACACACACACACACACACACACACACACACACACACACACACACACACACACACACACACACAATATTCCACTTATACGATCCACTGGTTTGATTCGTCTGTGGATCAGTGATTGGACGTGGACTAATGAATTAATTAAGGTACCAGTCAGTGATATTGGTAGCTTACTGAAGACAATAAATTCCTACAAACAGTACCATGAAACAGACAACCTCAGTGTAGTTGTAGTTGTAGTTGGTCTATTTGTTTTGTGGCACAGTTTTGAGGATTCAGTAAATTTCAATTCCCCTTGAACAAAATATTATCCACTTCACTGACTATACTCTTACGCAACAAGGAGGGGTTGGGTTGGTTGCCGTTGATTGCAACCGCTATCTTGCAACTATCTGCAACATTTCAGAACGTCATTTACTGCAGAGAATTTTATGAGAACGAAAAGATGAGATAAAGAAAAGAAAGGAAAATAATAAAATTTTATATAGCATAAACCAGCATAAAATATGAAGAAATAAATAGGCATAAGAAACAGAAAAGGAAAAAAATAGTATAAGAGAGAATAAATGCAAGTATAAGTTTATCAAGCAAAAGAAAAGAAATAAAGATACTTAAAAGACTAGTATGGAAATTTTGGAATGAGAACCAAAACAGGGATAATAAAAGTAGACTAAGGACATACAGAGGGCAAACGGGCAGTCATCTCTAATCCACTGCATACGTGGCCTTCCTTATCTTTCCATTTAAAGAAGGTAACAACCGTGAAATCACCCCTATGCTGACGGAGGGTAGAGGTTGGAACTAGGTGGGTTGGTAGATAAACTCGTGACACGTAATTCCCTGACCAGAGACGAACGGTAGGCACCACACACACACACACACACACACACACACACACACATACACACACACACACACACACACACACACACATACCCTGCATTCGAACTCAGTCTCTATAGGTGTACTGGGTGGGGAAATGAGCAATACCAGGCGATTCGAAGCTTTCTGATCCTCACACTCTGGTCAGAAATTATGTATCACGAGTGTACTCTGGAGGGGTAGGTAGTGGGTACTGTATATGGGCAATATTCACAGTCAAACAGGAATTGTTAACTAACGATCGAAGTTTGGAAAAGCACCACTTAGATCATTTATCTATTTATGTTGTATTTATTCACTTATCTATTTATGTTGTTTCTTTTAATTTATCTATTTATTTTGTTTTTATTCATTTATACACTCCTATTTCCCTTCTTCCTTCATTTTCCTCATCCATTTTAAGCATCCTTTTTCCCCATCTTATTCTTCACCTTCTTCCACGCCATCATTTCTTTCTTTTTTTAGTATTTTTCATTCTCCTCTTTCTCAGCCTCTTCATCATTAGCATTATCTTTCTCCTCCTCCTCCTCCTCTCTTTATTTTCTACAGTTATCCTTTTCATTTTCCTCCTCTTCAGAATCCCTTTATCATCATCATCCTCTTCTACTTTTTCCTCCTCCTCCATGTTCTCCTCCTCCTCCTCCTCTTCCTCCTCCTCCTCCTCCTCCTCCTCCTCCTCCTCCTCCTCCTCCTCCTCCTCCTCCTCTTCCCTCAAAACTCTGTCCCTGCTTTTAAGGTTCATGACAAGATTATCTCCGGTGTAATCCCAGCCTTTAGTGTCCTACCCAGGGGACGTGTGTGCGTGCGTGTGTGTGTGTGTGTGTGTGTGTGTGTGTGTGTGTGTGTGTGTGTGTGTGTGTGTGTGTGTGTGTGTGTGTGTGTGTGTGTGTGTGTGTGTGTGTGTGTGTGTGTGTGTGTGTGTGTGTGTGTGTGTGTGTGTGTGAGTGTGTCAGTAGTGCAAGTGTGTGTGTGTGTATATAAGTAGTACAAGTGTGTGTGTGTATAAGTAATATACGTGTCTGTGTCTGTGTGTATGTGTGTGTGTGTATGTGTGTATGTTTTTGTGTATCCGAGTGTGTATATGTGCGTGTACGTGTATTTGTGTGTATCCGTGTATCCGTATGTGTGTATGAATGTGTGGCATATACGCACACCACGACCTACTCATACACTCTTGCTAACACCATGTAATCAACTCAGTCTTGTATAATCATCACGTATATTCACTCAACCACCCGTCACCTTCAATTTATATGGGGTATGCAAAATTTTTATATATGGTCTTTAATTATAGTTTTCAGCTTCCCTCGCACATACATACAGACACTAAATTTAAAGGGGTTGTGTTTAGCATTCACAGGGTCTAGTAAATTTTATGTCGATGATATTTTTGAGCTAACACATTACGATATTTTTCAGCTTAAGAAATACAGTACATGACCATAGAGTAAATATTATAGGCCTATTGTTTTTTATCTTGTTTTATTCCTTTTATTCAGTAAAATTTATGACGTTAGCTCAGTTGCCAAAAGAAAAAATATTACTTTCACCCATAGATTTTCAAAACATTAAAGCTAAAGAAATCTTAAGTCTGTACCTATTATTATAACTTCAATTTCTTTATTTGTATACTGGTGTGTCTTCCATTCGTATGATCTAACCTTTCTACAGATCTTAGTTTTTCACAAGTTCAATCGATATTTATAACTCACAAGCCAAACATGTTAGAAGAATTCCATTAATTTGCCACACACTCATCACATTAAAATGTTTCATTATTCAACAGTTAAAATGTCGTTTTTCTCGCGAGTTCATAAATTATAAACGATTATAAACGGGGAAAAAAAAAAAAAAAAAGCAGTAACATAATACATCAAAATAGAATATACATAAAAATAGAATATACATAAAAATATAATATAATACACAAAAACTAGGTAATGAAAACTAGCTTGATGAAGGTGAATGAAGAGTCTCAGAGTAATTAGGTGTAAGTGGTGGGTAACCCAATATTAGTGTATGGGTTATTTTGCAAATCGTGCCCATCTTGCTGTTTGGCTGGCTTGGTCCACTCACTCACTCGTTCGCTCACTCACTCACTCACTCACTCGCTTGTACCATCATCATCATTATCATCCTCACATTATATACTCACTTTCAATTATATCATGTCATCATATCTCATCATATTATCACCCTCTTCATCATCACCACCATCATCATCATCATCATCATCACCACCACCATCATCATTACCATCACCACCATCATCATTACCATCATCATCATCATCACCATCACCACCATCAAACCATACCCTAATCCATCCTAGTGTACTGTACGGTTGACCACAAAAATTCGTACACATTTATACAGAGAACCTAAGAACTACATAACTACTTGTTGTTTTGTAATAATCGAGTCACTTGGTAAACCATTCATTACTTATACCTCTCTCTCCAAAATATAGACTGTATAAAAATTCTTGTGGCTAATAGTATATGTATACCTTATATTCATGTCTCTAGATCTTCTCCCCCCCCCCACCTCCCTCCTTACTCCCTATATATTTTAAAACCCTACACCTATTAATTAACCCGCTTAGTAATATTCATATAAGCTCTTAACGTCTCACCATCACCTCCTTAAAAGTCCACGATGCTTTTTCTAACACGGGAGGTGGAGGTGGTGGTGAGGGAAGAAACTGTTAACCAGAGTATAGTATAATATTATCTCAAAACATACATCCCTGCCTTAGTTCCCTACGGCTCTTAATTTTATGATAGATAAATACCCGATATTACTCATTTGATATACATACATACGTACTGTACATGCACACAAATATACATGCATACATACATAGATAGATATATATATATATACCTCACAACTTACAGGTACCCGGATGCACTACAGAACTAAATTATCCACTACTACGAAAGAGCAGATCTGAACGCATTAAGCCAGAAGCAGAAAACTGTCACTAGGGAAGAGAAGAAGGCAGCGACCACGTGAAACTTCAAGCGAGTTCTAGCCAGAGGTCAGCTAGGTTTGGTTTAGGATAATGGTACATAGGCATAGTACTGGTAGATAGGTTAGGATAGGTTAGGTTAGGTTAGGTTAGGTTAGGTTATTAGGTTAGGTTAGGTTAGGTTAGGATAGGTTTGGTTCAGGATATTGGAAGATAGGCATAGTAGTGGTAGATAGGTTAGGTTAGGTTAGGATAGGATAGATTAGGATAGGATAGGATAGGTTAGATTCAGGTTATTATCAGATAAACATAGTAGTGGTAGATATAATAGGTTAGGTTCAAGATATTGGTAGATAGGTTAGGTCAGGAAGGACAAAGGTCAACAACTCAGGTCAAGTAAGATGTCAAAGGGCAAGAGGAGGTGTCTTCTATTTCGCCAGGTCATCAGGGAGTCATTTATCTCCTTCCCATCCCCAGGCTCAGTGTCGTGTAGTGGCAAAAATTAATTCATCCCTCCCCATCCCTTACAGACAGACGGGAGATACGACTCGTCAAAACATTTCAGGGGAGGAGTGGGCAGCGGCACAGAGCTCCAAGGAGATTATGTTGTGGTAGACAAGAAGGCGTCATTGATTGAGGGGAGAGGGAAAGAGAGTGAGTACTGTATCCCTGTTGATGCTTAGTAATAATTTGTATCCCTTCTCCAAGCTTCATGGTGTAAAATTTTCCATGTTTTTTAACGTTTTTTTTTTTTTTTTTTTTCATGACACTGTTTATGTAGATAATAAGTATTTCAATACATTCCCATTTATCATCATCATACAAATGTAGATAATTTCCATTTCCTGCCATAGGAAAACTTTTAATCAGTATCATTATTAGTTTTGTGATGCAACTAAAGGATTTGTGGAAGAGGCAGAGACAGAGATAGATAGATAGATAGATAACTGGTAGAGAGAGAGAGAGAGAGAGAGAGAGAGAGAGAGAGAGAGAGAGAGAGAGAGAGAGGGATAGTTTCTGTGGCGCCGATGTGTGTGTTAGTGAAGGGATGGCCCAGCAGGTCAGCGGGTGGGACACGGACGGGGTTGTGGTACAGACTTAATTAATTAAAGGGGCAGTTGGGATCTTGTGTCGATGAACCAGAGACCACTATGATAGCAAACAAATCTATTCCATTAATATACCATGAAACAAATAAATACCTTTACAATACCATGGAACAAATATAATCCATTATAATAAACCATGAAACAAATCTAATCCACTATGTGAATGTATGAATATCTCCTTATGTATATGTATAAGTAGTTGATAAATAAGTTTGTATGTGTATAGTGTATGAACAGCTATTATGTATGAATGTGTGAGTTGTTATTGTTGTTGTTGAATGTGTGAGGTTGTTATTGTTGTTGAATGTGTGATTTGTTATTATTGTTGTTATTGTTATTGTTGTTGAATGTGTGAGTTGTTGTTGTTATTGTTGTTGTTGTTGTTGTTGTTGTTGAATGTGTGAAGTTGTTATTGTTGTTGTTGTTGTTGAATGTGTGAGTTGTTATTATTGTTGTTGTTGTTGTTGAATGTGTGAGTACTTGTATATACTATAAAGAGGACCACATAAATATACTACCACCACCACCACCACCACCGCCGCCGCCACTAGAGTGAGGGAAGACCAGAATTGGAAATGCAGTTAGAGAGGTTTGGAGCGAGTTTAACCCCGTGTGCCACAAGTAAGTTACACGCCGAGTTTCTGCTAACAAGATCTCCACTTCTCGACTTCCTGCCCTGGAATTGTAGCGGGAATTTCACTCTATACAATAAGGTCTGTATATACGTGTAAAAAATATATCTATATGTGGACAGTGTGTGCTTGTGTATAATATGTATATCAATTGGAAAGTAGATGATTGGTGTTTTGTTTGTTTTTTATGAGTGTTTCGGTTTCTTAAGTCATTTTGAAGATCCAGTGTGAATTACATACAATATTATATACTTGATAATAATATTATTACCTATTTACGTGTCGTTTTTCTTCTTCATTTCCCTTTAGAACTTCATTTTTGTTTTTGTTAGGTGTATTTCTTGTTATGTCTCCAGTCGTGCCCCTCCTCAGTTCCCTTAAAGACCTCTCCTTTGGTTCTCCAGCCTAATCGTCTAACACCTCAACCTCCTCAACTATACCTGTGATTTTCCAGCCTAACCCCTCAACCTCCTCAAAATTTAACATATCTGTGACTTTCTAGCCTAACCTAACTCCTCCTCAACTATACCTATAATTCTCTAGTTTAACCTTCTAACTCCTCAGTCCCCTCAACTATACCTATAATATAATTCTACAGTATAACTCTATGACTGCCTTGGCTTCCCCATAACACTTATCACCTCAGACTTCAACCCTTATCGTGTCTGTGTCAGACCATTATGTATACCACCATACCCCTTCCGTCTTTCCCAGGGCCTTCCTTCCAAACCTCACGCGGTACTATTAAAACTATGGACGGTGTTTTATTGCCTTCTTTTAACCGAGTATTCCTGCTGTGTTGTCAGGGTATGGGGGAAGATATAACACCGTCCCCTCTTGCGGATCTAAAAATATTACACTATTAATTTTTAAAGTGCAGATAAATTTCCACGTCTAAGAAAGTCTTCTGATGTTAATACCAATAACATATACAAGACGAAAGTAATGGCAATATTAGGGTCAAACATCCTTTCGCCTTCCCTGCTGGATGATACACTTGGAAAAATATTCAGAGCTTCGTAAATGAGATGCTGTCCCCTTCCACATTATTATTATTATTAGTTGTTATTATTATTATTATTATTATTATTATTATCATTATTATTATTATTATTACCATTATTATCATTATTATCACTGCAGCATTTTTGTTTTCGTACAACTTTTGACACTCACCATACAATAATTATCACATCCCCATGTTTTAAGGATACCATCTTTAGAGCCTTACCTCACGACACTCCACTCCTCCCCATCCCGTATTATTATTATGTTTATCTTTGAGTCATATACCCTTATACCCAATCTGCCCATCTCCCCCCCCCCCAGACTCTCGGCCAGTGTAATCAGAGCACCCTAGCGGTCGCCCTGTAACCAAATACATGCTATCCCGTCCATCCACCTCATCACAGGACTGGGAGAAAGTTGGGAAAGGAAGATGGGAAGAGGGCAAGTGAGAGGAAGGAAGAGGGGAAGAGGGGAAGTGAGAGGAAGGAAGAGGGGAAGAGGGGAAGTGAGAGGAAGGAAGAGGGGACGAGGGCAAGTGGGAGGAAGGAAGGAAAATGTGCACGGTCGAAAGTTAAAATGGAGAATGAAGGGAAAAAATGATGGGACGAGGAAGGAAGTAAAAAAAGAGGTGGTCGGAAACGAGGAAGAAGGATAAAAAGAAGAGGTGATGGTATGAGAAGGAGAGAAATGAAAGGAAAGGAAGAAGGGAAGAAAGAGGAGAAGAGGGGAATAGAACGAGAAGGGATGGAATGAGGTGGTCGGAGGAGAGGGAGGAGGGAAATAGATAATAAAAAGAGGAAGAGAGGAAGGAAGGAAGGGAATGAGGAGAGGTGGTGGGATGAAGGGAAGAGATAATGCGAAGAAGGAAATGAGGAGTGGAAATAAAAAAGAAACAGATTGATATGGTGGGATAAAAGGGAGGGCGGCATGGGGGGCGGAGACTGGGGGTGTTAATTGGGGGGTATGGCAGGGGTGGTGGAGGCGAGAGACAGAAAAATGGGTTAAGAAAGTGGTGGGGATTTGGGAGGACAAGAGTAGAAAAATCTCGTTAATTAATGGTAGATTTTCCCAACTTTTCCAACAGCCGTCCTGGTTTACTTCTTCGTACTAATCTAGAGTACGGTAGTGAAAAAAAAATCTATTATCCTAAGGTTCCTTCAATATATTGCTCTTGGTAGCTTCCTTTTCATCACCCAAAACTTTATTGTATTATAATTACAACATATTGATAAAGAAAAATATTAAGACTTCATCGCATCGACTTCAAGATATGACACACAATTTTGGTTGAGAAGGAATGTCTTACAATAGTATTTAAAGTGACACTTGTATGGTATGAACACTTGTAGAAAAAGTGTGACACATTGGAAAAAAATTATATTGTTGAGCAAAAACCAAATTAGTACACCGCCCAAACCAAAAGACATATTTAATTATGACCCAGTATAAAGTTACAAGACATTGAGGATTTTTTTATATTTGTAAGTTCATTTGTCATGGTCTAAATATGTCTGATCACTTAGAGGTTATTACCGACTCATTATTAAGCTAATTGATCTCATCCATCGACTGAAGGTTATATATTCAACAAACAATCAACAACATTTACCAGAGATGACAATAGTTATCCACGGGTTTGTTTATGAAGCAGTCATGATGTATCTGTAAATCGAACGCTGCTGCTGATTCCTTCGTCCTGTACCACAAAACAACACTGAATTGATGGTATCTACCTTGAGGTCTAATTTTGTTGAAATTTAAAGCCTTCCATAAAAGCCAACAGCAACATTACACAACCCTTGAAGATCATAGAGGGTGAAGGGCAAGGGAGAACCATATACATTTTGCCCTCGGCTGTATATGAAGTCAGTGGAGCCGAAATGAAACGCCCTGAACACATCCCAGACCCTGACTACGTGTATGCAAATTATTTAATTACCAGTCCGACTCCAAGACGGCAAGATAAACGGCAGGACAAAAGGCGGTGAGACGGAGGAATGGGAGGGACGGGAAGACAAGAGAAGGCGAGGGAGAGGAAGAGGAAGAAAGAACGTAGGAAGGCGAGGAAGGGATGAAGTATGGCAGGAAGATGACAGGAGTTTGGGGAGAAGGAGGAGAAGAAATGTGGTTCATGGGTGGAAGACGGGATGGGGAATTAGTGTGAGGAGAACAGATGAGAAGAACTTGTGATGAGAGATGAGGGAATATGAGAAAGTGAGGGAAAAAAAGTGAGATATAGACGGACGTAAAGACAAATGGAAAGGGATAGATAAGAAGTGATATATAGACGGACGTAAAGATAAATGGAAAAGGATAGATAAGAAGTAGAGATAGGACGATTAGAGAGAAGGCAAAGAAAACAAATGGTGTAGGAGAATTAGGAGGAGAAGGAATAAGTAGAGAGAGGCGGGAAGACATGAAACGAGGTGGAACGAAACGCATGAACTTTTACAACTTACATGACCTTGCTTGGGTATAATTCCTTAACATTAGAGGCAATATTCTCAGCAGTCCAAACCGGTTTACTAAAGACCAAAAACAACTATTCTTGGGTGGGATACCAGTGATCGACTTCGTAATATTCTTAGTCATTTTTTCAGGGATTATCTCTGAGCTAGTTATAGAGAAAAACCAACAACGTAAATTATTACTTTATGTTATATAGTATAGGTCTATGGGTTAATCCACTGGGAGTATATTAGAGGAAGACTCAGGTAAGATGGTTTGGAGACTGTGATGGAGGCGAGGTGGAGATGGTGGATGCATTTACAGTACAAAGGAATAATGAAGGTACCGTATAATGGGAAGTAGAGGATGCTGAGAATGAAGCTGTTTGGTAGATGAAGGGGAAGGTCAAAGAGGATATTATTTATGGGTATGGTGAGGGAAGACATGTTTTTTTTTTTTTTTTTTTTTTTTTATGTGTGTGTGTGTGTGTGTGTGACAGGGGAGGTTGGATGGAGGGGACACAAGGGGAGATGGAGACGGATGATTCCATTTAGCGACCCCTAAAACGAGCAGCCGAAAGAATACAACTATAAGGGAAGGGGACGTAGATTATTGGGCAGGGAGATGGGGACACAGGTACTATAATCAAGTATTCTGTGACTATATTTATTGTCCACATTCCTAACTGGAAAATTCAACCATCCCAGCAACACACAGCCACCATCACTCATTTACCTATTAATTATACTCACTCATACTCATCACCCACCCATACTCTTTCCCCTCTTACACCCACTCCCACCATTCTCCAACACACACACACACACACACACACACACACACACACACACACACACCTATACGTACCCACCCCCTTCAGCAGTGTGTTTCCTAAGACAACATTGAGGGTGGCTTGTGATCAGGCCCCATTGACTACCGTATTATACTCCACTATCACTTCTACTCTCACTACTACTACTACCACTACTACCATTGTTTCTACTACTACTACTACTACTACTACTACTACTACCACTACTACCACTACTACTACTACTACCACTACTACCATTGTTTCTACTACTACTACTACTACTACTACTACTACTACTACTACTACTACTACTACTACTACTACTACTACTACTACTACTACTACTACTACTACTACTACTACCATTGCTTCTACTACTACTACTACTACTACTACTACTGTTGCTATCAGTACCATTGATATCACCACTACCACTACTACTACTATTAATGCCACAACCACCATCACCACCACCCCTACAACTACCACTACCACTACTCCTATAACCACAACCATCACTACTACCTCTATTCCTACGACCACCACTACCACCACTACCACTACACTACCACACCCTCACCCTCCTTCACTCACACACACAAACATCGGGGTCAGACTGAATCACTCGCCTTGTTTTCTTTAGATACTTAAGTTATTTAAAGTTGAAATGAACTTATCAATGGATTGTATATCATTAACATAAAATTATATCATTCTGACTCTCATCTCACCACCATATTGTCAGTTCATCTCGTGTCAGTTTTATGGGAGCATCATTACTTGAGGAAAACGTCTGATTGCCATCTTATTATGACACAAAACACTGACAATGGTTGTATTTATAATTACAGAGTGTATAATGTCCGCTATTTGATTCTCTATGAGTCTATAATTTTATTAATCATGTGTTTAGAAGTAAATTAATTCAGTATAATATTATGTGTTGTTATCAGTCGTGTGGCATTTAATGTATGAATTAAAGTTGTTTTATTATATGTTGCTGATAACGTTATAGGACATGAACAACAACATGCAGATAGAGTATAAATTATATTAATCTTCCTGGTGTACATTTAGAAAGAACGAACAGAGGTGAACAAAATGGAGCTTGGAGAGGAGCATAGAGGTGAGTGGAGTGGAGTATAGAGTGAGTAGAGTGGAGTAGGGAGTGGAGTAGGGAGTGGACTCGTGTTGTATATTCAAGGGAAAGGGTCATGTCAAACTCAGAGTACTGTACATCGCTCCGGTTTTAGTTTTTTTTATTGAATTATGTCTTTTATTTTTATTTTTATTATTTTTTATTTTTTTTAGTGTTTGGCCACGGGCTCAAGTCCATCCATTTATATTTCCAGCAGAATTTTCTCTCGTGTTTTTTCTGTTCTATTTTTTCTGGTGCTTGTTTGGCCTGGTGATTTAGATGAGGTGGAGTGTAGTAAGGTGGAATGGGGTGAGGTGAGGTGAGGTGAGGTGAGGTGGGTTGGAGTGTGGGGTGAGGTGGGGAGGAATGTTGGGGTGGGGAGTGTTTGTGTGTGGGAGAGGAGAGAGGGGTAGGGGGTGTTGGAGTGTGGGAGAAGAGAGAGGGGTGGGGGGTGTTGGAGTGTGGGGTGAGGTGGGTTAGAGTGTGGGAGAGGAGTGTGGGGTGGGTGTGTTGGAGTGTGGGGTGAGGTGAGGTGAGGTGGGTTGGAGAGGAAAGTGGGGTGAAGTGGGGAGGAATGTTGGGCTGGGGAAGAGTGTAAGTGTAGGGGTACGAGTGTGTTTGAGAAGTATGTATATTCATCTGACACACGCACAACCCCACATAAATACACACACACACACACACACACACACACACACACGAAAGGGTACCAGTGAACTCGTAAATTAAATAGAGTTGCAAATATCAAATGGTGTGAGGCCTCCAGAGATGGTTAAAAGAACTGCTGAAACGACCACTCTCGCTCTGCCAATAAAAACCACTTGCTGTTTCTGTCTACAATTTTTTTTGCTGAAACTTCGAATTCCAAAACTCCAACTTGGCACTTGGGGACGTGTTAGGATGGCGATGGATGGAACTTTAGTAACCTTTAATATACTTTAAGTAATTCTTTCAGGTGCTGGTTGTTAGTGAGTAATTAGAATGAGTGTTAATTCATCATATAAATAAATAATCTATGAGGAATTAAACTATCTGGAGAAAATTGGTGACAAATGTATATTCCAATTTATGACATATTTCAGAAATAAATTGACATGGTCTGACATATAGTAGTACCATCTTGAAGGAATTAACAGCCTCAAATACGCCGATAATATTTTACTTCCTTAAAGATTAGCAAAAATAATAGTGTTCTGTTGCTTGGAATAGTTTGGAGGAATCAGTTGCTCCAGATTTCTCTTGCTTGGAATAATTTGGAGGAATCAGTAGCTCCAGATTCCTCTTGCTTGGAATTAGTTTGGAGGAATCAGTTACTCAATATTCCTTAAAGCATAGTTGCATAATCCATTGACAGTCTCCACCCAAATAGGACCGCTATCTGGGTAATCTTAAACACACGTGAAAAAAACACAAAAAGAAATGAGGGCTTAAAAAATTCTGTTGCTTACATTTGTGGTCCATGTTTGATGTTCCAAATAAAGGTGAACTCAAGTGTGGCGTTGCCCTTGTGATTCGGGACAGACAGAGAACCAAACATTGAATCTTTACTTACTGTGGTTCAATGATCTTTTATTATCTTATATTATCTTCAAATTTACCGGACTTCCACTTTGACTATTAATCAAGATGTGGTTACTAAGACGTATGTATGTACAGTCACGATCAAAAGGTCCTGAACCGAAGGAGTTATATATATTGAATGAACCTTTTGAGTGAATCTTATGAACCAATATTATAAATACCCATAGTTATAGTTTTGCTCGTTCCATTAGAAGGAGTTTTATAATTATAATATATATGTATATGAAAAAAAGTTGTAAAATTATTGGACGTAACTAAAAAGGTATTATTTATGAAAGAAAGTTTAATCTGTGGAAATTTATTGTGGATTATTGCATTATTTTTTGCTATTTCTGCGAAGAGGTTTTACCCATGTAGTCGTAAGGTAGTTAGTTCTCCATGTAAATATTGTATAGTTCCCTTGTTTTAGCATTGTGAGCCGAGCGTTCGATTCCAGGGTCGGGTAGTTTGTTCATATTATATATTTATAAGGAATTGGGTATAATATTCACGTGAAAAAAAAAGCTCTTCTATAGGTCTCTCTAAATTTCCTGGTGAAAATCTGTTGAGTCGTAATTGATTATCTCTTGCGACCACACACACACACACACACACACACACACACACACACACACACACACACACACACACACACACACACAAGAGAAGCCCCTTAGCAGAGTGGATGACTCACGAGGTGGTAGGTTGGAATCCGCTCCAGTCTGGTGAAGGAAATAATAGTGAGTATTTTCTCTAAGTGCCGACGCCCCCACTTGAGGGTTTAATTAAAGAAATCCGGTCATGTCAGGTGTCTGGAAGCAAAAGTCACCTGCTTCCTCTTAGGTCAGGTGTCTGGAAGCAAAGGTCACCTGTGCTTCCTGATTCCTCTTAGGTCAGGTGTTGGGTGGTTGGGAAATTGTGGATATTCAGATTTCGACCTTAATGACTATAAAACAAACTGATCATTATCCTTATCATCAAGAATACTGATCACACACTCCCACATAACAATCACGAGAACACGAATATACGAACACGAACACGAACACATATACAGAGAGATGAAATGTTTAGTACTGAATTGGAAGTGACTGATGCATCGAAACTACACAACCACAAAACAGATTCCCTCCGACTTGCACCATTGTTTATAGGAATCAGTGTCCTGCCATTAGCCAACACCAAAACAACACAATAATCTCCCTGTACAAAACTTTCTTATATGTAACACAATTCATTCACGTCAACACAACACATTTATACAGTACAGGCAGAATTCACGACTCACCCTGTACAAAACTTTCTTATATGTAACACAATTCATTCACGTCAACACAATACAAGATAATATTATACTGTACAGGCAGAATACACGACTCTACCTGTACAGAATTTTCTTATATGTAACACAATTCATTCACGTCAACACAACACATTTATACATACAGACAGAATCCACGACTCTCCCTAGGTAGCATAATATTACTGTATAAGCTTTTCCTATGATACAAGTGAATAATTACATATTTTATACCATTTTTAGAGTTGTTTCCTGTACACATCCGCTAAAACAGGATGGAGTCCAAAAATGTTCAAAGTAGAAATGCATTATTATTCAACGGCATATAATTTATTTTTCCACTAAAACTATTTATTTACTCATAATTATAATAAACGATATTCAAGACAACTTCAACAGGCACATTTATGATCATCAAAGCATTCCCATCCTTATACTGTACTTCCTACTGTGCACCTTTTTGCCTCGCCACTTTCTGCGCGGCATGTCACAGTGGAGTGAAGCAAGGAAAGGGGCTAAAAGGAAGAGGGAAACGACGTAGGATATAGCGGCAAATGTGTGTGTAACTCGCCGTGCAGAAAAGTACAAACGAAATGTCTTTGATAATTTCAGTACTTACCTTACCATAGCGACGACCCTCGTGACGTGGACTAGAAGTAAGGGAGTCCGGAGTGGGTCAAGTTTATCATCACATTTTCTCTGGAATGAAATAAAGGAAAGGTTGATTGATAAGTAATATAGTCTCTTGAGGGGTTAATGTTATATGGTTAGTCAATGGGAAGGTACTGTACTGTCTCCTATATTCTCTATAACAAGAAACATATCCTCCCATTCCTTTAGATTCAAGTTTAGAAGGTGATTTGTTTTGTTTGTGTGACACAGTTTGGATAAATCAGCAGCTTTTATTAATTAACCAACTAAATCATCAACCACATAATAATATCATCAAGTTTATATATAATCTTTTATCAAATGAATTAGCTCGTCAAGTTATTCATGGATAATTATATAGGACATACGCATCTACCAATATATATCTACACAAACACAAAATAATAGAAGATGAAATAACAATGATGCTGTAAAGGTAAAGAGTATAATAATATTATATGTTTTTCTCTGTCAACAATAAACAAGAAAACCAGTTTGAAAGAAAATCCTATTATCTCCACATAAATATATAGAAGGTAAAATGATATTGTTGAAGTAAGAGTAATCATTATATATTTTCCTCTTCCAACAATAAAAAAAAAAAAAAAAAAAAAAATCAAATTGAAATCTTCATATATAAACAAAAGGTAATAAAAATAAACAAGGGAATAATAGTGCAATGTAAGATGTAAAAAAAAAAACTGGTCACGCAAACAAAACAGACACAGACACGATCAACAATAAAAGAGGGATCGGTGTGCCTAACTAAACATAAACAAAAGCAGAAATGTAAACAAGGAAATATTAGCTGTGGAGGTCTCGGGGGAAAGGAATAGTAGGCGTGGTGTTTACTTTGCATTATACTGAACTAAGATCATTTACGTTACACACATATACACACACATACACACACACGCACTTTGCAGAGGAATATGTGTGTGTGCGTGTGTGTGTATGTGTAAGTGTGTGTGTGTGTGTGTGTTAGTGTGTGTTAGTGTGTATGTGTGTGTGTGTGTGTGTGTGTGTGTGTGTGTGTGTTTGTGTGTGTGTTTGTGCGTGTGTGTGTGTGTGCGTGTGTGTGTGTGTTTGTGCGTGTGTGTGTGTGTGTGTGTGTGTGTGTGTGTGTGTGTGTGTGTGTGTGTGTGCGTGTGCTTAAGCAGTTTCTTGCTGTCTTCCTACCTCGATTCCATTAAATACTTCCTATTCATTATTATTTTTTTTATTTTTTTCCTTCATCCATCCTATAGGCAGCTGTGTCCATTCTCCTCCCATCCTCCTGTGTCCATCCTCCTGCCATCCTCCTGTGTCCATCCTCCTGCCATCCTTCTCAACCTGACACAACACATCAACCTCTTGTTTATTTCTCTCTCCCTCCTCTATAGTTCCCATGCAGCCTTCCCTCCACCTATCCATCCATCAATCCTTTAATCCTTCACTGCCTGCCTCTTCCCCTATCCATTTTCTACACTTCATTCCTCCTTCTTCCTCCTCCTCCTCCTCCTCCTCCTTCTCCTCCTACTCCTCCTCCTCCTCGCCTCTCTACACAGATGAAAAAAAAATATTAGGTCTCCCTTTCACGTATTTTCCAACTTGAGGAAGACGGATTTGTTGACTACGATATACAACAACACACATGAGCCATACATACATACATACTGACAGCTGCTTCTCGTTTGCACACATTCTCTGTTTTATTATTGTTCTCACCGGAAAGGGGATAGGTGAAGAGAAGAGAAAATGGAAAGGAGGAGGAGGAGAAGAGAGATGGGGAAAAGGAGAAGAAGGGGGGGGGAGAAGGAGGAAAATGGACGTGAGGGAAAGAGAAAAGTGGAAAAGAGGGATGCGGAAAGGTGTACGAAAGGAAAAGAGAAAAGTAGAGAAGAGGGAATTTGAAAGGTGGAGTGGAGTGGAGTGGAACATGGGTCGGCAGGCGAGTGGAGGGACAGGGGCAGACAGGAGAGTGGAGGGACAGGGTAGGGATGGAAGGGAAGGGACAGGGGCAGGCAGGCAGGCAGGCGAGTGGAGGCACAGGGACATAGAGACATAGGGACAGGCAGGACATCACGGCACTGCTAAGTCATGGCATGTGTGTGGTGTGATCAGGTTCCTAGTGGGAGAATGTGTGAGTGTGGCAGCAGCAGCAGAACCCCGTGGTGTCCCCCTGACCTCTGTCTGTCCATCACGTCCTAGGCAATACCAAAAGTGCCATCTCATTAACTAATCCTTGGACGAAGTGGGGAAGTGGGGATGGTGCTTCATTTTTTTTTATTATTTTTTTTTTACATTAATCTGAACACATTTTCAAAGATATTTATTATGGAAGAAAGAATACAATAGAGATGTTCACCTTTTTACCTCATTTTTACATCAATAGTGCTTCCCCCTGACAAAAACCATATAAATAATGAAATAAAAGTGAGAAAATAGTATGCAAATGCTGTAATCCTCTTTCTGTAAGTATAAAACTGAATTATTGTGATGCTTAACATATTATATCAACGAATCATCCACATTACTTATAGGATTGATTAATTCTGCCAGCTCCACCCATGCACCTCACCCTGTCTCCATCCTTAGTGGAATTATTTACGACGACGATCTTAACCTGAGCTCATGATCATATTCTTAACCTGAGATTGATGATGATTAACTAGTCTAGCTGAGGGGAGGGGGGAAGGAAGGGGAGGGAGGAAGGAAGGGGAGGGAGGGAGGGAGGAAGGAAGGGGAGGGAGGAAGGGGAGGGGGGAAGGTGATCAGAAAAAGGAAGGGAGGGGAGGGAACAAAAGGGGAAGAGGAAAGGAAGGGGAAGGGGAAGGGGAAAGGAATGGGAAGGGGAAAGGAAGGGGAAGGTGATCAGAAAAAGGAAAGGAGGGGAGAGAACAAAAGGGGGAATCTGGATGATGAGGGGAGAGGAGGGGACGGGAAATAGGGGCAAAAGGAAATTTAATGGGGTTTATCAGAGGGAAGGAAATGGAAGGAGGGAAGGAAAAAGAAGGTGAAGAAAAGTTAAAGCAAAGGGTGTAATGATTTATATGGGGTGTAGGACCGAGTTGTTAGAATAACTTTGTGTGTCTACATGTGTAAGTGAAAAAAAAAATGTCCGTAAAGATATTCACGTTCTGATGGGTTTATAACACATACTACCACACACAACTACAGCCCTCACACACACAAGTACATGCCAACGCCACACACACACACACATATACCTGCCCCCTCTCCACCCCTCCATCACCAACACACACATATACACACACACACCACCAGCAGCACGAGATCTGGAAACCTGACACTGAAAACCAAACATGAAGACGCCTGGAGCCCCAACCACACACACCACCTGGCCGACCCCTATCCTGCTGATGCCAGGATAAACAAGACCAGAGTGACAGTCAAGCCGGCCGGGATCTCCGCCCCCCCTTCCCTTCCCTCCCTCCACTACCACCACCACCAGCACAACAGCCTGCTCTTGCTCCTGCCCCTGCTCCTCCTCCTCCTGCTCCACCTCCTTCACAGCCTCCTCCTCCATCTCCTCCATAGCCTCCTCTAACAACACCACCATATCCTCCTCTTACACCAACATCACCACCACCAAAAACAGTCTTCATTTTCTTGTTCGGTGTCAGTTATCATATTCATCACTTTCATCTATAGTCCCTCAATATATGAATGTAATCTGTTTCTTAGCATCTATAATTTAAAGGAAGGAATCAATCAGTAGCCTCACAAACCCCATCAGAACCAACCGTAGAAGAGTTTCATCATAAAAATAATATACGGTACTCTTTCTTCTATCCTATACAATACAATACATACTACTAACAAAGTCTCCTTCTCCTTCCTCCCTCTGTATGTCCCCTTCTCTTTCAACTGTGTCTGTTACCCCTCAGAAAGAATGGTAGGTGGACAGATGGACAACTTATGGACTGTGACTGATGTATTCCTCTACCTCTCTGTCTATTCTCTCTCTTTCTCTCTCCTGATCTCCCTCTGTACATACCTCACTCTCACACACACACATCTCTCTCTCTCACACACATCTCTTTCCCACTCTCTCTCTCTGGCGCCCTCATCCTCTCATTTTCCCTCATCAGCTTTCCCTCTCTCTCTCTCTCTTCCCCTCCTACCCTAACCCTTCACCCTATTCTCACTCATTCTCCATCTCTCCATTCTATATCCCTTTTAACCTTGCTTCTCTCACTCACTCACTCACTCTCTCTTATTCTACACTATTCTATTCTACGCTATTCTCCGTATCTCTCCCTCTTTTTTTTCTCTCTCACTCTCTCCACACCACTCCCCATATCCCCATTTTATATCCCCCTAGCTCTCTCTCTCTCACTCACTCTCTGTACACTAACTAACAAAATATATACAAAGTGTCGTGACGCGTGTGGACATGAGCTAAACGACTGGTGTTGCAGAGCCGGAGTGAGTTTAGTCCACGGTACCGTCATATATATATTTTTTTTTTTTTTTTTCGAATATTTTTTTTTTTTCGAAGATATTTTTTCGAATAGATATTTTTTCGAATATTTTTTTTCTCGGATAGATTTTTTTTTTTTTTTTTAGAATATACACGGTTGAATTTTTGAGCTGTTGTATTATACGTGTGAGTGAGTGGCTGAATATGCTCTTGGTATATATTAGGTAAGGTACTGCGTGTTACTTTAAGCAGAAGTGAGAAAAATGTTGTCAGTCTGTTTATCTGTGTGTGTGTGTGTGTGTGTGTGTATGTGTGTGTCTGACTATGAGTGAGTGAGTGAGTGAGTGAGTGTGTGTCTGACTATGATTGAGAGAGTGTGTGTGTGTGTGTGTGTGTGTGTGTGACTATGA
>JAWZYT010004550.1:0-10000 GCA_034508575.1 Petrolisthes manimaculis
CTGCCTTCAATCTCTTATCTATCTACTTATTCCTCCTCGCATCGTTTCCCTTCTACTACCTCCCCCTCCCCCACATCTACTTGCATGTTGCCCCATCTACTTTTATCTATGAATCTACTTTTATCTATGACACTTCTACTACCTCCTCCTCCCCCTCATCTACTTGTATGTTGCCCCATCTACTTTTATCTACGACTCTTCTACTACCTCCCCCCTCCTCCCCCTCATCTACTTGCATGTTGCCCCATCTACTTTTATCTATGACACTTCTACTACCTCCTCCTCCCCTTCATCTACTTGTATGTTGCCCCATCTACTTTTATATACGACTCTTCTAGCTACCTCCCCTCTCCTCCCCCTAGCTTATCTACTTGCAACCCCCTCATCTCCCTCCTCTAGCTTATCTACTTGCATGTTGTTCCCATCTACTTTTATCTACGATCATCTACTGCCAGCCAAGACCACTTAACATTCCCAGCTTCCATCCCTTTCTCCTCCACACCCTCTTCACTCCACACACACAATGGAGGGGACGGAAGAAGGAGAGAAAAGGAGGGTTGGGGGGAGAAAAGGGGGGGGGGAGTCGTACATAGTGAGAGAGAGAGAGAGAGAGAGAGAGAGAGAGAGAGAGAGAGAGAGAGGGGGAGTGAGTGAGTGTGTGAGAGGTAGGCAAAGAGAGAGAGAATTTGGATGAGTGGACGTGTAGTGAAATAAGGATGAGAATATTATGAAGAGAAAGGGAAGGTAATAGAGAGAAGAGGAGTAGAGAGATAAACAGAAGCATTATATAGAGGAATGGGGAAGGATCACAAAGAGAGAAAAGGAAGGAAGTGGAGGTAAGGAAGGGAGGGGGAGAGAGAAAAAGAGACGGGGAGATGGTATCGCTGGAGTGGGTATCGAATATCGAGTGTTTTCCAGAAGTGGTTAAAAACATGGAGGAAAGGAGGGAGGGAGAAAGGAGGGAGAGGAGGGAGGGAAGCAGAGGGGGGAGTATGAGGGATGGTAGGAAGGGGAGGGGGAGAGGGAGAAACTGTGAGAAGAGGCAAGGAAGGATGACACAGTAAAATGAAGGAAAGGGAAGAGAGGAAAGGAAGAGAGAGGCTGGGAGAGGAGGAAGGAAGGAAGGAGGGATGACACTGTGAAACTAAAGAAGTAAGAATAACGGAAAGGAAGAGAGGAGGAGGAGGAGGAGGAGGAGGAGGAAGAAGAGGAGGAGAAGGAGGAGGAGGAGGGAGAGGCTGCATGAGAGAGAAGACAAGGATGACACTGGGAAAGTCAGGAATAAACGAGGAAAAAGAAGATGAAAAAAGAAGATGAGTTATTTGTATTAGAATGACAAGAGAAAGGAAAGAAGAAAGGAAGAAACGGAAGAAGAAAATGAAAACGATGAAAAAGATGAAAAAAGGTGAGTGTTTATATTAGAATGACAAGAGAAATGAAAAAACAAGAAAGAAACGAAGGAAGAAAAAGATGAGAATAATGATGATGATGATGATGATAGGAAAGGATGATGAGGGAAGTTAGGATGGCAGGATGAAGAGGGATGATGATGGTAAGGATATAGAATGTTTAGTATAATGTATAAATATTGTTTGACTGGAGGTTGGTTGATGATGAGTATAGAAGCTGCTGGTGGAAAGGATGCTACTGGGTTTGTTTATAAGTTTATAGCCTCGACACGACTTTCTTGACTTTCTCTGCATGCATGTGGTTATTATAAAGGGGTTGGTTAGTACACTTTGGGTTTAGTGGAGTGTCTTGATTCCTCCATTGTATGTCAGGAAACCAGGAAACAAAATCAGATTACCGGGAATAATGGTAGTCTGTTGCTTTGAATAGTGTGGAGGGGATTAGTTAGTACACTTTTAGTTCATTGGAGTGTCTTGATTCCTCCATTGTATGTCAGGAAACCAGGAAACAAAATCAGATTACCAGGATTAATGGCATAGTCTGTTGCTTTGAATAGTGTGGAGGAAGTGGATTAAAAACAATATAATTCAAGAGTCATGTATCTCAGTTCCCTCCAACACCACTCCTCCTCCTCCTCCACCTCCTCTCCCCACCCCTTCTCCCCCTCTCTCCTCCATCCTTCCATGCTATCCCCCCTTCCATTCTTTACCTCTACCCCCTTACCCCTATCCTCTCTCCCATTTCCCTATCTTCCAAATCATCTTTCAACCTCCCCTTTCCCCTTTTCTCTTATGTTCCCTTTTTATTTTCTTTATTTTCATGTTCGCTTCACATTATATCTAACTTTCCCTCCAACACACTTCTCTCCATTTCTCTCTTCCGTCACCCTCCTCCTTCTCACCTTCTTCTCTCCTTCCTCCTTCTCACATTTCCCTCTCTCCCCTCCTTCTTCATTCTCACCTTTCCCTCTCTCCCCTCCTCCTTCTCCCTTTTCATTCTCGCTTTCTTTCCCCATTTCCCTCTCTCCTTCACCCTTTTCCTTCCCTCTCTTTCCAACACTCTTTATATTCCCTTCGTTCCCTTTAACCCTCTTTGTTTTGTTTACATCCTTCCCCTCCCTTCACCCCTGGAATGTATAAGTTGGATTCACATAGAGAAGAGAGAAGGAAGAAGGAAGACAGAGACAGAGACAGACAGAGACAGAGGCAGAAGCAGAGACAGAGACAGACAGAGACAGAGGCAGACAGAGACAGAGACAGACAGAGACACAGGCAGACAGAGACAGAGACATACAGAGACAGAGACAAACAGAGACAGACAGAGACAGAGACAAACAGAGACAGACAGAAAGAAGAAGCTATACTATATCACCCAACATAAAATCCAAAATTCTCCTGTATATATATATATGTCATAATACCACCTCTATCTTTTGGCTGTTTTTTCTAGTTTGTCTCATATAGAATGTTGTGCAAGTCACGAGAGGAGAGGGATATAATAACAGGTATATACTAGTACTATTAAAACTTGAGCTATCTAGGTCGAAAATCCTAAAATAACATGTATATACTTGAGCTAATCTAGGTCGAAACTCTTACATTTTGTTTGTCTGTCCTTCTGTCTTACGATTTTCACAGTTTACCTCTATATATTATTTCCTCTCTTTTCATTATTATTCTCTTCCATACATATATATACTATTTATTATTTTCTTCCATACACACACACACACACACACACACACACACACACACACACACACACACACACACACACACACACACACACGCACACACACACACACACACACAAAAGCACATAAATTACAACCGGAAGACAAGATGGCCGCCAATGTATACTTCCGGTACAGCCTACCAAATATGGACGCTGTTTTTTGTTATGTCTACGGAAGGAAGTGAGGCCGGGGTAGTGTTTGTTGTGTGTGTGGTATGTGTGTATGTGTGTATAAAGAGAGAGAGAGAGAGAGAGAGAGAGAGAGAGAGAGAGAGAGAGAAATATGTTTGTACGTATGCATGCACGGATAGTTTTATACATAAATATATATTATTTTGAATGGTGAAATATTTTGTGTACAATATATGTATAGATGTTATGTATATACTGTATACGACAATTTGTATGATATCATGTGTGAAGATATATATACAACAAGATACATTTACAACTCTATAATATTATACACATCTTTATTGTTTCTCTGTGTATTGTTTTAGTAATTTAATTTATGTTGTTGTTGTTGTTGTTGTTTTCTCCAAGGTTAAAATTATTTATATTCATTGATTTTGTATCTCCTCCAGACTCTCATGTTTTGGGCTTTGGTTAGTTGGTTTGTCTGTCTTTTATTGTTTATCTTTGTTTGTCATGAGTATTGTATGTCATGGTTTGTAATGTTTGTTATATATGTTGTTTGTTATCTGTTGTAATATACGTATTTTATTGCTAGTTTTTGTTTTCTGCTGTAATATATATTTTTTATTTATAGTTGATGTTATCTACTTTAACCTCAGTTTCTGTGAGAACTTTCATTCCAAACAGTTATGTATATACAAACACACATCTCCTGTTTTAATCTGCATATACAGACAGACAGACAGACATCCAGACAGACAGATAGACAGACAGACAGACAGACAGATCGGCATCACCCACTGGTAGAAAAGACATACAGTTACTATAAGAAAATCCAAAGGACAGACAGACAGACAGACATACAGACAAACTTCTGAATATAAGAATTGTTAAACAGAAAGAGAGACAGACAGTGATACAGATACACACAGATACAGATACACACAGATAGACTCATCCCGTGTGAACCTGGAAGACACCGTGGCAGTCGAACCGTAACCGGACATCCTTTCTCAGCAGACTTACCTGAGAGAGAGAGAGAGAGAAAGAGAGAGAGAGAAAGAGAGAGAGAGAGAGATTATCGGAGAATGCTCATCAGTTAATGCATTATTTTGTGTGTGTGCATGAAAACCTGCATTCATGCGTGTTTGTTTGTTTGTTTGAATGTGTGTGTGTGTTTGTGCGTGTGGTGTGAGACAAATTGGAACACTGTCGACATCCAGTAGTGTCGCATTCTCTCTCTCTCTCTCTCTCTCTCTCTCTCTCTCTCTCTCTCTCTCTCTCTCTCTCTCTCTCTCTCTCAATTCTATGTCTATTCCTTCACTCCTTTTCTCATGTTTTTCTCTTCATTTCCATTATTTTTCTTGTGTCACTTCATCTCCCATATTTCTAAACTCTTTCTCATATGATATCCTAACCTCCATCTCCTATTCTCTTCCTCCCATTTTTCTCCACCAGTTTTGATACCTCCTTCATTATTAAACATTATTAAATTCTCCAAATATTTCTTCCCCTTTCTCTTCTCATCCTTTTCACCACCATTCCTCGCACACACACACTATATATACCGTCAATATCTCATCCTTTTCACCATTCCTCTCACACACACATTATATATACCTTCAATGTCTCCCCTTTCCTCTCCTCTCCTCTCTTCTTCCCCAACCAACCAACAATCAACATCACTCCTCATTATTGCCTCTAACGACCAATACACTACTAATTAACAGCCTCATTAACCCCAGAACGAGCTCATCACGGCCTTGCATAGAAGTGCTTGTGGTTCCGGGGATTATGGGAGCTGGGGAAAATGTGTGGGATGTCTGAGATTGGGTTGGCTCGGGTGTGTCAAGATTAGATTCCATAAAAAGTTTTCATTCGGCAGCAACAGGGACTCGTGAATGAATGGTTAAGGGGAAGGGTATAGTTTTGACGTTTTTGAGATTATGATTCCTCCAAACTATTCCAGGCAACAGGATACCATTATTTTTCTTCATCTGGGTCGGTTTCCTGGCATACTTTGGAGTAATCAAGGCACTCCAATCTATCAAAAGTATACTCTCCCCTTAACACTGATTGATAATATTTGAATCCTCCAAAGTATGCCAGGAAACAGACCCAGATGAAGAAAAATAATGGTATCTTGTTGCTATAAATAATTTGGAGGAATCATTATCTCCAAGAATTCCAAAACTATACCCTCGGGGGGGATACTGTATTTACTTTAGGTCTGTGTTATAAGTTACAGGCACCTTACAGTTCATACATTTTTTTATACATTGTTGGGGTTTCAGTAATACATTCACGTTTTATTTATACATTATTGTGGTTTCAGTAATACATTCACGTTTTGGTTCATACATTTATGTATACATATGATACATTTATACATATGGTATTGTTTTCAGTAATACATTCACGTTTCAGTTCATACATTTGGTTTATTTATACATTATTGAGGTTTCAGTAATGTTTTCACGTTTCAGTAATATTTTTTATGTTCCACCTGTCAATTATTGTCTCTTATAATTTTTTTATTTCTTGCACATTTTCCTTTCCTCTTTGCCTCTTTATTTGCGTTCATCCATTCTACCTGATATTTTAATTAGGTCAGTCTGCATACATCATCAACTTTATTTACTCACGCTGGTTTAAAGATCAGCACACACACACACACACTGATTGACACAGGTAAGGTCTGACTTCGTACATTCACTCACTCATGCCAAACATACTTTCATTAATCATGATGTATAGTTAACCTAATTAGAAGTGTCTTCTTGATTGATTAAATAATTATTCCAGTCACCTGTTTCATGATATAATTAATTATTGACATACTAGTTTTCTTTCATTCTTTCATTTGTATATTTCTTCATTTATGTAATATTTCATTCTTAAATTTATGTATTTCTTCATTTATGTAATATTTTATTCTTTCATTTCAATAATCTTCATTTCTGTAATATTTCATTCATGCATCTATTTCTCTTTCATTAACATCTACCTATTTCATTCATTCCTATGTGAGTCCCAGTCATTTTTGCAACCTAATTGAATAACTATCTATACATCATAAATCAACTAATCTTCTTACAGCAACAAACAGCCAATCTAACTGTATCTTTATTGTTAGTTAATGTGTACATGTATGTATGTATACCAGTACTGTATATAATTTGCCTAACGTCAACAATTATCACCAAACAAAATTAGGTTTGTGTACGTACTCACCCTTCCATTACGACAATAATAATTTCTGGGTATTTTTTGTCTCCTCCATTAAGCCAATAATAAATTCTGGGTATTTTGGGAATTCGATGCAGTGTTTATTTTATTTGAAGTGTTTTTATAATTTCCCAATCGTAAATTTCTTGACGTATCAACTTGGTTCTAAAATCAGTGTAATGTCGTGAGGATAATAAATGAATGAATGAATAAATATGTATCCATGGCATTTACATAGTCTGATAATTAGTATTTAATATGTGTACGTATAGTATACATTACAGCCCAGTTGTCTACCATATTACAGAATTAATGTTCAAGCAGTAGCAGTGTGTTTACAGTAACTACATACCGGTATCTATCTAATTGTCTATCTATCTATCTACACTCTTTCCTCAGTACCTCACCACAGTTATCTATCTGTCTATCTATCTATCTATCTATCTATCTATCTATCTATCTATCCATCCTCCGTACCTCACCACAGTTATCTATCTATCTATCTATCTATCTATCTATCTGTCTACACTCTTTCCTCAGTACCTCACCACAGTTATCTATCTGTTTATCTGCAACCAACAACCACCTACTAACTTCCCACCCCATTTACCTTGCTGCCAGTCATCTAATCACTCATCTACACCCCCCCACCCCCACCCCCATTCCCTCCCCCACTCTCCCCCACCCCCATTCCCTCCCCCCACCCCTCCCCCCTTACCATGGGATTAAACTAGGGGTGAGTGGGGGGAAAGTACAAGATGTTGGGCCTGTCAGATCACAGTCATCCCATCCTGGTACCAGATGCTGCTCTGATACTGTGCCTTATACCCCTCTCTCTCTCTCTCTCTCTCTCTCTCTCTCTCTCTCTCTCTCTCTCTCTCTCTCTCTCTCTCTCTCTCTCTCTCTCTCTCCTCTCTCTCTCTCTCTCTCTCTCTGTGTGTGTGTGTGGTGTGTGTGTGTTCAGTTGTTTCATTTCAAAATCTTTATCTTCACCTCTCTACTGTTGTCTTGCCTCGTATTCTATCTTTTCTTATATCTCTTTGTTTTCTTGTCTGTGTCTTTTCTTTTCTCTTCTCTCTTCATTTCTTCACTCATTGTCTTCTGTTTTCATCCTCTCACGTCTTCGTTTTTCTGCACATCTCTTTTGTTTTTTTATTATTTCCCTGTTCTTATGTTCAACTCATCTTTCTCAGTGATAATCATACCGTCTCTCTCACACACTTCCTCTCCATGTGTGTACCGGTGTGTGTGTGTGTGTGTTTGTATATATATATGCGTGTATGTATAGACTACAAGCTACATTACTGTCTCTGTGTATGATTAACCCTGATGTATGATGTTCGTGTGTTGAGTGTGGACTATTAATGTCACAACAAACTCTTTATTACGAAATTAATGGAATGGATTTAATGTCACCTCACACTAGTATTCCTTCATCTACCTGCCTGTGAAAAGAAAATTAGAGGTTAGTGAGTCCTTCAAACAATGCCACGAAACACACACATACACACCTATAATAATATGGAAGGAGATTGGTTGTTTCGTGGCATAATCGGGAGGAATCAGAAGCAACCAACCAAGTCTCATATACAATCACAGGGTCCTTAATTAAATCATCATACAAAATTATCTCTGTATACTAGTTTTTTTTTTTCTACATCACCATCTCATTCATAAACTTTTGCGTGTTGTTGATGTTTTTGTAAAGGTTGGTAATGTCGCTAGATGCTTACACTCAGTCGCCTTTTTCTTCTTCTTCTTCTTATAATATGGTGTGTTATTTGTCTGATGCTGGTTTGTCATTACTTGTTCTGCAACTCACTTCCTTCCTCACCTTTCTCTTTTTTAAACCTTCATGGCTTTCTCTTATGTTGTTACGTTCTCATATTATTATTTTTATACTGTGTTGTGTTATTCTTTTCCTAATCATTATTTTTATCTGTCTTTTCTTATTGTTTATCTCTTCTGTGTCTTTCCTCTTAATTTGCTTTCGTTTCCTTACATTTCCATTTACTTCCCTCCCTCTTTTCATTTCAAACCATTCTCTTCCTTCCTTCATTTCCTTCCATTACCTTATCTTCCCTCCTTCATTTCCTTCCATCCCCTACATTTCCTACCATTCCCTTTTCTACCTTCCTTATAAGTTTCCTTCCATCTCATTTTCTTCTTTCCTTCCTCATCTTTCCATCCTCTTCTCTCCTTCATTTCCTTCCCTTCCCTTTTCTACCTTCCTTAGTTTCCTTCCATCCCCTTCTCTTTCCTTCCTCATCTTTCCATCCTCTTCTCTCCTTCGTTTCCTTCCCTTCCTTTTTCTACCTTCCTTATAAGTTTCCTTCCATCTCATTTTCTTCTTTCCTTCATGTTTTCCTTCCCTTCCCTTTTCTTCCCTCATTCTTTCCCTTATTTCGTCTATCTACACTCTTCTCCTTGTACTTCCATTCTCGTCTTCTATTTATTTGTCTTTTGGTGTCCTCCTGTTTCTATTCATTTATTTCTGTTCCTCTCTCCTTTTTTCTTGTTCGTTACTGTATTCGTTTCGGTGTATTTATTTAATTATATTTTCGGTACATCCTGTTCAATTTCTTTCTCATCTTTTCCTCTGCTTTATCGTTTTTCTCTCCCTTATCTTTTCCTCTGCTCTCTCCCTTATCTTTTCCATTTATATTTCCTTTATACTCTATCTGTCTCAACTCTCAAGTCTCACCTACTTATCATTAAACATTTCCTTCCCCTTATTTTATTCATAACTTTTCTTGCTATCACTTCTTTCCTCCTTCCCATTTCGATACAATGCTTAATTCTCCTGCATTGTTCCCCCTTCATTCGTCATCTCTTCCTTCTTTTCTATCTCCCTCTTGCATCCCGTTCTCTCTCATCACATTCCTTCCTTTCGTGTTTTCCACCTTCTTCGCTTTACCATACAGTTAATTCCTTCCTGTTTTCCGTTTCCACCTTCTTTTCTTTACCATTTCATTCATTCCTGTTTTCCGTTTCCACCTTCTTTTACTATTTCATTCATTCCTGATTTCCGTTTCCACCTTCTTTTACCATTTCATTCATTCCTAATTCCCGTTTCCACCTCCTTCCCTTTACCATGCAATTCATTCATTCATGATTCCCTTTCATTCATTCCTGATTCCTACTGTAGCCAGTCCGTCTTTTCATTTCCCCTCCTCCATATCATCTCCTCACCCCCACCAACCAACCCCACCCTGCCCCCCCCCCCCCACCTCCTCATGGCCCGGTAACCCCAGATTCGGCGGCATCTTGAAGGCAAAGCCGAGAGTAATGCCAAGAGCCCAAGAATGTGTCCGAAACCTTACACCCTTCATGACTACGGTTTAATTACCCTCATAGCTCGGCCCATAGTAAGTTCTCCACACTATGTCAGATTTTATATATATGTAAAGGCCAGCTAGGAACGTATGTAGTCATTAATTTGTGTTGAAATAGTAAGCAATATTTAAAGTTGTTTATATTTTTGAGTGATGGG
>JAWZYT010004550.1:12500-35000 GCA_034508575.1 Petrolisthes manimaculis
GTAGAAGAAAAAAATGTGAAATAACTGGGAATGCGTGGATAGAAAATGTGGAGGGATGAGGTTGATAAAATACATAATGTTACAGACAAGGCAAAGGCAAAGGCAAATATAATGTTGTTCACTATAGGAAGAGACGAAGAAAAAATAGTATTACTAATTCCTATCCAAATGAAAGGAAAATGAAGGAAAGATTACAGCTGATGCATTCTATAGTTGACTTGTGATAGGGTTGAAGCATATTCTCTATTTAATTAAGGGGGTATGGGGAGTAGGGGACAGGCTTGGGGTTTTTTTTGGGGGTGTGTGGGAGTAGGGAGACATGAAGGCTTGGGGGGGTTAGGAGGGGTGCGGGAATAGGGGACAGGCTTTCTATCCCTCTCCCCCCCCCAACCCCCCCCCCCCCCCACAGAGGAAAAAACTATATTCTACAGAAAATTAAAAACAAACAAACAAACAAACACAAACAGAAAGCAAAGCAACAGCCAATGGGAAGAGAACAGTTTGGTGAGGGGGGAATGAAATGGGAACCCGTGTCTAACTAAACTAAACCCTCTTTCTTCTTCAGCCTCTAAATCCCTCTGGCAAACAAGACGTGAACCTCATAAACATCGATCTCACCAACAGAACAAAACTAATCTCTCTCCTTCAGTGACACCAAAGAAAACAAACCGAAGGAGAGGTGGACTCGTCGTGTCCTTTATATAGTCGCCCTTGGGAGGGTTTAAGGGAGAGTGTATACTTTGGTTACTTTAGAGTGCCTTGATTCCTCCAAAGTATGCCAGGAAACAGGACCAGAAAGCCTTGATTCCTCCAAAATATGCCAGGAAACAGAACCAGAGAACCTTGATTCCTCCAAAGTATGCCTGGAAACAGAACCAGAGAAACCTTGATTCCTCCAAAGTATATCAGGAAACAGGACCAGAGTATTGATATTATTATTGGCCTGTTCGGTGCTTGGAATCACTTGGAGGAATCAGATGCACCAGATTTACCAACACTACTCCCTACCTCCTTCAGTAGTCGTTTAGAATTCATCACTAAGCAACTGTTACTGAACACCTTGTCTGAAAATGCCATAACGTATTGAACGCATAAATGAAAATGTTATGTAATATTGAACCCATTGCTCGCAAATCTCTTAAGGAGCATGGGAAGCGAAGAGGAGGGTGGCAGAACTTTCCTTGGTCCATAGTAGGTGTTTTGTGGTTGCTCGCCATATTTACTGATTCGTGTTGTCGGTACAGTACATATATATATATCTGCTTTAGCCTCTGGTATGGTCAGTCCAACACAAAACTTCTCTCCACATGATTCACCCCACATACATGACATAATATATTCGACTCCTTCCCAACCGTTCTCCACAGCCAGTCAGCCAGCAGGAGTATAAGAATATTTATTTCCTCCATGGCTGGTATTCACTCCTCGGCATTGTGGAGAGGTCGGATTCTGCAGGCATTATACAATTCCTATTCTGATCGTGATCGTGATTGCGGCGTACCGTAAGATTATATGCGCGTGCAAGTCGAACCATCGTATGTCAAGATTCAGGATGGAAAATATGGCCAACTATGTTATATTATTTTATTCCTTTGTTAAGATTCAGGAATGAAAATATGGTCAGCTATGTTTGATTAATTATCCTAGTTTTCTTATAAGAATTCATGTAGTTAAAATCCGCTCCTCCTACTAGACTATATAGCGTTTCTAGGTTTCATTCCTTCCTTTTCAAATGTCGTTCATTTCTTGTATTGGTGTTGACGGAGGACAGAGTGTAAACAAACAGTGATCCCGTGACCAACTGCCGCTCCAGTGTGACAAAACTACACACAATTGGTGGGAAGGAAGGACAAAAAGAACATACAGAGAAGGCACCCCTTTTGTCCTTATACACACACACACACACACACACACACACACACACACATTATACAATATAACCACCTATGGTATATAGGTAGACTATTAAACATATGACAAAAGATCTTACTAGTATACATATGTGTTGCACAATAAGCATGATACTGTCTGAGGTTATCATTTCGACCAACAGTAGCCCACAGTTCCAGGGATGGTATTGTTAGACCGTGTGGTGATGATAACTCCAGCCCCCAACCCTTTTTTCTGTTTACACCGTGGGACCGAACTGACCCCTATACTAATCTTTGCCCTCCAGGAACATCCATCCAACACCAGTACCATTTCCCTGCCTTACTATATTCTCATAACTTCTCTCCCTATATCTCCCTACCTCTTTACTATCTCTCTTTGCCTTCTTACATTCTTTCCTTACATCTGTACTATCTCTTCCTTCCTTTTAAATATCACTCCCTACCTCTGCCTACCATCTTACTATTCCCCTATACATCCTCATAATTTCAAACAGTTTTTTCCATACTTCCTAAACACTCTTTTAATAATAATAATAATAATAATAATAATAATAATAATAATAATAATAATAACATCTTCCCTCCTCCCTACCTTTCCACCTTCCTTCCTTCCTTTCTACCGCCTCAACTTCCCACCTTCCTTCCCACCTTGCTTCCTATACCTTCCCCCCCCCCCTCCCCACCCCCGTCGACAAAAGCGAGGCCTGGCTCAGTGTGAGGGCATTATCAACAGAGCTACTGTGTCCATTCTTGGGGCTCAAACTAGAGGTCAAGCACTCCCTTTTGACGGTCACACAGCCCTACTTAGCCCTGATCCTCCCCCTCCTTCCTTCCTTCCTTCCTTCCTTGTCCACTCTCCTTGTGTTGTACCCCTTTCATTCATTCACTCTCACTGTACACCCTCTCTCTCTCTCACCCGTTCCTTTATCCTATTGTTTCTCTTGTAGTTCTCATCCCATTTTATCCTCTCTCTCTCTCTCTCTCTCTCTCTCTCTCTCTCTCTCTCTCTCTCTCTCTCTCTCTCTCTCTCTCTCTCTCTCTCTCTCTCTCTCTCTCTCTCTCTCTCTCTCTCTCTCTCTCTCTCTCTCTCTCTCTCTCTCTCTTCCATTGCACACACATCTTTCTCACACTTTTCGATTTTTTGTCACCTATCACTCACCCTCTCCCTCGCCACATTTCCCATTTCATCTCACCTTCTCCATTCCCATCCATCCATTCATCCCTTCGTATAAATCAGTGTTGTAAACTTTTATAGTAACTATCCCACCTCGTCAAACAACCTACCCCCATCCAATTTCCTCACCCTGTCATCCTGTCCCCATATCCAATTAAGTAGTCCCTATATTTCTCTATCCTCCTATGCATCCTTCCTATTCATTCTTCGTCTGACACCCTCATCCCATCCCATCCCTTCCTTCACATGTACCCCCTCCTATCCATTCATTCTTCCCCTTACAATCCCTATACACCCCATCCCTCCTCCCCTCCCACTCCCACAATGTCCAGGTACCGAGTAATCACCCCACCATAGCCCCATAGAAAACGGAGAATGGGCAGTCGTGTCGGGAGCTCAAGGCAAAGAAAATGTGAAGTGGATCCGGATTCGACTGGATTTGCTACGGGAACGAAAATATTGGGATCCTGAGTCATTATTGTTATTATTCTCCAGTTATCCCCTAAGGCCCCCCTCTCCTCTCCTCTTTCCTTCCCACTCTATTTATTTCACGTATACTTCTTATTTCCCATACAGTTCCACCCTGGTTTCTTTTTCTTCCGATTATTAAACTTTATTTCCTTCCCTCCTCTCTCTCTCCCTCTCACCCTGAAGCATCCCATCGCTCGCCTCTTTTGCTGGTCTGGAACAGTGGCGATACAAGGTCGAGGGTCAGGTGAGGTCAAGTGTGTGTGACCTTTAATCAATACTCCTTTGATTTCTCTTAACCTTTGTCGGTTTCCGGTTTCTCTCTCTTTATATGTAGCCATATGTATGTATACCTGTAAATAGGTAATTTTCACACAAACACATAAATATATATACATAAATTACACACACAAATACATATACATAAAGTTATTATATTTGGATAATGAACGACATCCTGATTGTATTCCTGGTGTATGTTATTGAAGTAACCCATGCAGCCTGATGAATGAAACAACATGTGAAGTATGTGAGTGTGAAACGTGAGTACCGGGGCAGTAGCAGGGGCAGGAGCAGGAACAGGAGCAGGGGCAGGAGCAGGAGCAGGAGCACTGGAGCGAGGCGGGGCAGGGGCAGGGAGTAGGGGTATGGGGTAGGGGCACAGGAGCGAGGCAGGGGCAGGGAGTAGGGGCATAGGGTAGGGGCACTGGAGCGGGTCGAGGCAGGTACAGGTAGGGTGACCATGGACCCTGAGTGTTTAACGTCGGGCTTGATTGGCGTCAGGGGCTGGTAAGCAGGCAGGTATGAAGTTACGTAAAGAGAGGCAGGTAAGCAAGGTGTGGTAGGGAGACAGGGTGAGGTAGCTAGGTAGGGTGTGATAAGGAGACAGGGTGAGGTGACTGAGTAGGGTGTGGTAGGTAGACAGGGTGAGGTGGCTATAGGTAGGATGTGGTAGGTATCTAGGTAGGGTGTGATAGGTAGACAGGGTGAGGTAGTTGAGTAGGGTGTGATAGTTTGGCAGGGTGAGGTATGATAGTATGGGGACAGGCAGGGAGAGGTAGACAAACAGAGGCAGAGAGAAGGAGATGGAGGTAAAGACAGGTATGGAAAAAAGGTAGGAAAGGGAGTCACGGTATGTAGGCAACGAGAGAGAGAGAGAGAGAGAGAGAGAGAGAGAGAGAGAGAGAGAGAGAGAGAGAAGAGAGAGAGAGAGAGGTTACAGGTGCATGTAGGGAAGGAATAAGGCAGAGGGAGAATGTTGATTAAAGCTGGGAGTTAAGAAATGTGAAGGAATAGAATGTGAGGAGAGTAGGAAATAATGAGAGAGGAAAAGGAGTAACGGTAGAAGTAAATGGTAAGAGAGGAGGAGGAGGAGGAGGGAGAGAGGGATGAGGAGGGAGGATGACGGAAGGAGAGAGAAGCAGGTGATTGGTGGAGATGGAAGAGGTGTTTGTGGAGACGATGGAGGAAGGAAAAGAGATGGGGGGAGGGAGGGAGAGGGAGGTAGTGAGGAAAAGTGATGGGGGGAGGAGAGGGAGGGAGAGGGAAGTAGTGAGGAAAAGAGATGGGGGGAGGAGAGGGAGGGAGGGAGGGAGAGGGAGGTAGTGAATGTTTACAGTCGGTGTCAAATGTTTGGTCTCGTAACCCGCTTCACCAAGACGGCGATATTAATGAATTCTAGAACGTTGGGTGTAAATAAATAACGCGTATATTTAATTCATTTAAGGTGGTAATTCTTTTTTGGTACATTGGAGTGCCATGATTCCTCCAAAGTATGCTAGGAAACAGAACCAGAGGAGCAAAAATAATGGTGTTTTGTTGCTTGGAATAGTTTGGAGGATTCGGTTGCTCCAGATTTACCAACACAATAAAAACGTCCCCCTTAACAGATGGCACCACACTCCACCACCACAACCTTCTTTCCTCACAACATTACATCTCACAGAGTCACAATTTA
Organism: Petrolisthes manimaculis; assembly: GCA_034508575.1. Taxonomy (NCBI): domain Eukaryota; kingdom Metazoa; phylum Arthropoda; class Malacostraca; order Decapoda; family Porcellanidae; genus Petrolisthes; species Petrolisthes manimaculis. The sequence goes on from JAWZYT010004550.1 coordinate 17,992, forward strand.
CCGTCTGTTTCTACTCCAGGTATTCTCGAGTCATATGAGTTTCGTATCTCGCTAAAGAAGGTGAAGCGAAAAGGACATTTGCCGCCGACTGTACCTTACATGAAAGATAAGAAAGAGTGTTAGAAATTACCAGAAAAAGAAATGTAATAATTATTTACTATGTATATTTTTATTGCAATATTATAACTATTATTGTATCATTATTAGTATTTACTATGTATATTTTTATTGCAACACTATAACTATTATTGTATCATTATCAGTATTAACTACTCTTGTTATCATTCTTCGTAGACTATTTCACATATTATTAGCATAAATATGTATGATATTATTGTTACGACTAATATAATGATTAAAATGCACGTGACTGTCTGTGTCTGTGATGGATAAATCTTTCGTGTGTTGTGTAATATAAGACCTAAACGAATTACCCATCACAGACATCATTTTGTTTATATAGTACACAGTATATATAGTACACATTCACCAATACACACACACACATATGCTGGCACACACACACATATATTAGTACACATGCAGTATATAATAACATTCACCAATACACACACACACACATACACATATATTAGTACACAGTATATAATAACATTCACCAATACACACACATACATATACTGGCACACACACACATATATTTCCACACTTCCTCTGCCTGGCATCTTCTAGAGTTTCGCACTTTCGCACACTCGACGTATTAACCCCGCTTGACCCCTGACCCCCCCTGACCCCCATCTTCCTCTCTAGCTCCCATTTCTTCTCCCTTCTCACTCACACAAGGTTTCCTCTTCATGCTTCCTCCTCTGGTTCCTTTCTGACCTCTTACCCATCTCTCATTATCACCCCAAACATTCACACTTGTTCCCTGTTCCGCCTATTACCTCTATACCCTCTCATGTATAATATTTTTTGTACCCCATTTTCTACTCCCAGTTTTGTTGTGTGTGTGTGTGTTGTTATTGTTTTTTTTTTTTGTCTAATACCCTCTCATGTATAATATTTTTTGTACCCCATTTTCTACTCCCAGTTTTGTTGTGTGTGTGTGTGTGTTGTTATTGTTTTTTTTTTGTCTAACTCTCTCTCTTCTACCTCTCAGTTTCTCCTCCCAGTTTTTTTTTTCTTTCTAACTCTTCTTTCTCTTACACTCTAATCATTACGTTCCGTTCCCTCATATGTGCATATTCTCTTCTACCATGGCATACCAATCCACAAACACCTCCTCCTATCCTCATCCCTCGTTGTCTAATCTCCCTTTTTCTAACCCCTTCATCCTCCTCCCCCCTCCATCATCCTTTTGTTAATCCACTTTTCATACTGCCTCCATCTTTCCACCTCTCCTCCCCTCATATTTTTCCACTCCTTACTTCCTCCACCTCTCCACCCCTCACACTACCTCCACCCCTCATACTGCCTCAACTCTTCCACCTCTCCTTTCCTCATTCATTCTCTACAACCCTCTCCCTCACATCCTTTTCCCCTCATCATTATCTCCACCCTTCCATTCCTCATACTCTCATACTACCACTACCTTTCCTCTTTATACATCCTCAATCTTTCCTCATTCTTTCCCTACCATACCTTCCCCTTCCTCACACTCATTTCCCCTCATCCTTGCCTCCACCCCTCACGCCCCTCTTATGACCCCTCACGGTCCCAGAAGTGCTACTGGATACCTGAGGTCATACTGGGTCTCTCTCTCTCTCTCTCTCTCTCTCTCTCTCTCTCTCTCTCTCTCTCTCTCTCTCTCTCTCTCTCTCTCTCTCTCGTGTTGTGATGGAGTGGAGCTTTACACAAGAGGGAGGGAAGGAAGGAGGGATAAAGGGAAAGAGAGCAGGATGGGAGGAAGGAAAGATGCGGGGGGGGAAGGAGGGAGGAAAGGATAATAGGGAAGGATGGAAGAAGAGAAGGGGGAGGAGAAGACGAAGAGGCACATGCAGGAAAGGAGAAAATGGAGGAGGAGAAAAAGGAAACTACAGAGTGAAAAAATATCAATAAGAAGTAAAGTAGGGAGGAAGGAAAGGATAATAGGGAAGGATGGAAGAAGGAGGAGAAGAGAAAAGGGAGGAGGAGAAAAAGGAAACTACAGAGTGAAAGAATATCAGTGAGAAATGAAGGGAGGAATAAATAAAAAGGTGGAGGAAACAGGAGGAGTGAGAAACCATGGCAGAGTGAATGAAGAGATTTTATGTATGGTGAGTATTAAAAAGGGAAAGATAATGCTGGTGTGAAATTAGTCCTACAAAATCCTCCATACCATTCCACAAAACAGTAACATTATGGTAGCAGGGGTGGGATTATGGTAGCAGGGGTTGGAATTATGGAAGCAGGGGTTGGAATTATGGTAGCAGTGGTGGGATTATGGTAGCAGGGGGTGGAATTATGGTAGCAGGGGTGGAATTATGGTAGCAGTGGTGGGATTATGGTAGCAGGGGTTGGAATTATGGAAGCAGGGGTTGGAATTATGGTAGCAGTGGTGGGATTATGGTAGCAGGGGGTGGAATTATGGAAGCAGGGGTTGGAATTATGGTAGCAGTGGTGGGATTATGGTAGCAGGGGGTGGAATTATGGTAGCAGGGGTTGGAATTATGGAAGCAGGGGTGGCACTAGATGGCAAGGGTGGCACTCTGTCAAGCAGGGGAGTGGCACGGGGTCACACTGTCAAACAACTCGTATCATCTTACATTGTTTCCCTTCTCTCTCTCTCTCTCTCTCTCTCTCTCTCTCTCTCTCTCTCTCTCTCTCTCTCTCTCTCTCTCTCTCTCAAACAAAGAAGGTATTATATTATCAAGCAAAGGTATGATGATATTCTAAACAAGATTATATTCTGAAATGCTCACTATTATTTTTCCTTGTTCCATGAGGTGTTCAGTCATTTCTTATGCCTCTCAAATGAATAATTATCTACTTTCTTCCTTTCCTTTCCTTCCCCATTCGTCCCTCTATTGTAGTATCCTTGTTTCATTCTAATTTTCTTGTTGCATATACTACTACTACTGCTACTACTACTACTACTACTACTACTACTACTACTACTACTACTACTACTACCATTAAACAAAATTCTTATTTATTTAATTTTCCTCCTCATTCTTTTCTTCTTTTCCTAATTTTTTCTTAGTCCATTTTTCCCTCTTTTACATTTCTCAAGCCGTCAGTCCTTTCTCCCTCCCTCCCTCCCTGTCTATATCCGTCACTACAGCACTTGTATAGGTGAAAGGAGGGAAAGTGAGACGGGTGCCGACTTGATGGAAGGGAGCAAAGGAGGGATGTAGGTATAGGGAGAGATGGAGGAGAGAGGCGGGGGGCAGGGGTATAGTGTAGGAAGGTACAGTTGCCAAAAAAAAAGGTATTGCGACAACTATATTAATGTCCATAGTTGTTTGTAGGGATTATAGATATGTATTACAGAAGGATATGTATATTTCCTTCTGTTATACATGCTTATAGTTCCTACAAATAGTTCTGGATATTACTATGGTTAAAGTTGTATCAAGATTCGTCGCAATACCTTTTTTGGCAACTGTACATTGGGGTGGGTGGGGGGGGGCCGAGAGATAGATAATACAAAGAAATGCAAATTACGTTTAGACAGCAAAATGCCTACTTGTTTATACACCATACTAACTAAGCTACTAAGGTGAGGGAAAATACAGTAAAGATGCATGAAAAGACAAGAAAAGTGGAGGGAGAGATTGAATATAATTACGAAGGGAGATATAATGAGGTAAGAAGCAATTGAGGGGACAAGTGTATGAGGAAAGATGATAGTGAAGTGTGTAAGGAGAGAATGTAAGTGAAGTTACGAGTAGGTGGAAAAGATCAAGATGCATGCAAGGAATATTAGGAAAAAGTGAGAGGTGAGGTGAGTGTTTGGCTGATGATTGAGCTATGAGTGAAGGAATGGGTTAGCACGTGGCATTATTAGTATGAGTGGGTGTGAGTGACTGAGTGTGAAGGAGAGGCAGGCAGGCAGTAATTGAGAGGAGCAAGTGAGTTAGTGAGTGAGCATATGGGATTGTTAGTGTGAGTGATGAGGGCGTGAGAGGGTGTGATTGATAGAGTTTGGGAATGTGAGTGGGTGTGTGAAAGAAGGTGTGGTTGATAGAGTGAGTGAGTGAGTGAGTGAGTGAGTTCCAACGGCCACTCAACAGGTCAGACCACAACCCATAAGGCACTGGGAGGGTGAGAGGGAGGGAGTGGAAAGAAGGGATGGAGGGAAAATATAGGAAAGAATTATTTGGATCGATGTTAAGAAGGTTAGAAAGGGACTAAGAAGGTACCATAGCGAGAAGTTAGGAAGGTGACAGTGAGATAGAGGGAATTGAGAAGAGAGGAAGGGGAGAGAGTTTGGTTCGATGTTGAGTTAGGGAAAGGAAGGGTTGGAAAGAAGGGAATAAGTGAAAGACGTAGAGTAGAAATGGAAGGAATGAGGGAAGGTGATCACATCAGAAAACAAAAGGTAGAATGGAAGGTTATAGGAAATGAGAGAAACGTTGAAGGAGGGGAGGGAAAATGAAAGGTGTGAGTTTTGGGAGAGTGGAAGTAAATAAGAAAACTAAAGAGGAAAGACAAGAATAAAGATTAAGTCGTATACCAAGACACTGTAATACTGGAGAAATTACACTTGCGTGACCACGATGAACTTAATCAATTCCTTCATTATATAGTTCCCTTTTCCTAATTTATTGTTTATGCATTGTTCATCCGTTCTTCGTATGTTACTATTTGGCTCTTTCCTCTCTGTTCATTTTCATCCCCTCCAACCTTGTATTATTACTTTTCACATCCTTCTTTCATTCTTCCACACCTTAAATCTGTCCATATTCTCCTCTTTTCAGTAGCATTTAAAATCCTTGGTTCCCCAGAACAGAGTGAATAAAAAAAAAGAATCCCTCAGTAATCCCCTCACTGAATAAAACCCATTTTCTATTAACTTTTTCAGTCTGGGCAGCTCCCAGATTTTCGATGACGTCTTTGACATCTTTTGACGATACCTGATGTTATTTCCTCGGCTCTTGTTGTGTAATAATGATTTATTATACACCAACGTTGATATAGGTGACCCATCTTAAAATCTGCACTAGATATTGCTAAACAATATGCCTATTTATGTTATAACTGAGGCCTGTACCTTACAAAATAATTGATAATTCTTACCACGATACATTTCCTAAAAGGAAGTTGCTACTGTATGAACATTATCAATTTTATTACCGACTACAGGAAAGAGGAATGGCAATCAGTATTATAGAGCACCTCTACTTGGAACAAATAGCCTAGCATACTAGCCTAGCATACTAGCCTAGCATATAGTGTTCTGTTATACCGCCTATGGTGCTCATAACATTATGACTAAATTTGTTTATTATTATATCAGTTATAGTATGATATTTTATTATTGTCATATTAATAACAATTACGCAATAATAGAATTTTTGAATTTTTTGCAACTAGACGTATTCATTTGTTTGTATGTCAGTTTGGGCTTGCCTGGTAATTAAAACTGTTAGGCTACTGTTTAAAGTCATGAAAACCATGTAATAAAGTTGTACAGTTCAACATGATACTGTATTCACAGTACAATCATATACAGGAAAGCAGACATTATTAATAATCGTTTAAAGGTAAATGAATAATAAAATATATAAGTAAGGATTCGAAACTGCAAATGATCCAGGCAAGTGCATCAGGTGTATTTTATAATGAGAATAATGTTCTCGTTTACGTATTTCTCTTCACTCTTCAATCTTCACTCTTTAAAGTAACATGTATCGTATGAAATCCTTAACATGGAATAGAACAAACCTTCTCTGACTATACAACGTTTTCAGTAATAACTCTAGTGGAAATTCTGTGATGACTTTTGGATTACCCTGTGAATGGAGCTGCCAACCTTTTAGGTGTGAGATATTTAAAGGAAACAAAAAATTATATGGTTCCCAAATATTGTAAATATCTCGTACTGAGGCATGATTATTAATCCCACTGAATGGTGTCTAATGCAGATCATCATTAATTAGCCGGGATTAAAGCGGTATATGCCTAGAATATGTGGTGTACGTGCAAGAGTTTTGTTACATAAGCTTCGGAAGTATTGGTAGTTCGTTTTGTCCGAGGCATATGGACGCTGATTGGCTTGTGAGGTGGGATGATGTAGACAAGTGACTTTTCATTGGCTAAGCTTGCCGGTCTTCAGCTGGTCTACATATTCCACTCAGACTCTCAGTCAGAATCCATTACCTTATCAAGTGCATCACAATGACCGGGTTACTGTTATTTGTTGATTTTCTCGGTTATTAGTGAGGCGTGATGAAGTTACATGAAGTACGGAATACTGCAAGGGTGTGATGCGGGAGGAGAAAGTGTTGTGGGGGCGCTTGACCGACAGGTATGTGCATTATTTGAGAAGTTGAGTGTTACGTGGTATAATTGATTTGAATTATTAATATTAGGCGCCGCAACAGCGAGGTCATATAGCTTACGTGGTATAATAGTAAGGTTTATTATACATAAGGGTGGAGGATAGCGGCCGCATGGCGTGACCTTGGGAGAAGCAGCAGTGGGGAGGCCGACATACTGTCACGGTTAGGATCGGAACCCCATCCCTACTTTTAGCTGCTCCTGTACTGCTATTTCTTTGGTAAAAACTTATATTCATTGCTACTATGACTCAATCAAATAACAATGACAAAATACTGTACTGTACCAGCATATAGGCTGGGAGTATAGTCCACTATGTTCCTGTTCACCTATCAGTAAGTAGGTACCCGGCTCATGATTGCAACCTTGTAGGCTGGGGGGGAAATGTGTTGATGTAACAATGACTGATTACCTTAATGACAACATGTATTGTATGGTTTGGCTGCTTTACCGTATTTTGCAGTTTGAATATTTTAGCTTAGTTTATTCCAGGCTAGGCTTGAGGTTGCTCGGAGGTGAAGGAAACATACTATGAGACGAGAGGGAAGGGAGTTGTATTGAAGTAAGTTAATTTGGGTGGGTGTGGGATGGAGGGGTAAGTTGGGTAGTGCGTTGTTTACTTAATTAAGTGGACTCGAGGGAGCAGGTATGGTGGTAAACAGGCAAGGGAAACTTAAATCTAGAACAGCGGATATGAGACCAAAATATATAATTTATATATATAAAGTGAATGAAAAGCTTATTCTCTTGCACAATTGAGTAGGCCTATATGATCACTGCTTAAAAAATAATAAGTTTATAGTTATTTGAAAGAGATCGTGCTGAGAAACAAACTGGTCGATGAATTTTGTATGACTGAGTTGATAATTTATTGTGGTGAGTTGATGTGAGGTCTGATGTCCCTGGAGACGAGTTGCTCAGGGACATGGAAACGCCAAATGGGGACTGCGTGGACAAACCAATCTGTACACACAAAAGTACAAGACAGCTCACTAGAGAATTGTAGGAAGTAGGCTATAATTATATATTAATCGAAAACAATGGCATAAGGTCAGGTTTTATATTTAACAGGGATCTCTGGCTTGTTCCAGGTAAGGTCCTAGAATTTACACGAAGCAAAACCGAGGAAGACTTCATTTATTTCCTTTTGCACACTTGGTTCGCGAAAATGCCCACTTCCACGCTTTTATTATACACATAAAACGTAAGGCGTTACTCTGTCAAATTACATCATTTTGGACTCGCCCCAATCATATCACGTGACACAGGCGCACTAAGATGTAACTTGATATACATATAAAACAGGTGAATGATGAGTATATAAAAGCTGGTGTGAAGTAACAACTACAGACAGTGTAGATCAGTCCAGGTCGAGTGGGCAAATGACAAACTTTGGATGTGAAACTACAACTAATAGGGAGAAATAATGCTGACATTAATTAAATTTCTAGCATTACAATGTCCCGAGACAAAATATCATCTGGAGTTGAAGGAAACAAAACAAACTCCGATTTGAATATACTGATCAGTCTGAAACATATCGAATGGGATGTATTCCATAGTATATAGTATCAGTATATGTTTATAGAACACACTAAAATTGCTCTAACATAGTAACATTTAATCAGACCCAAATTCTGAACATTTAAATGGGTAAGCTGGCTCGTATCGTGGTCAAATTTGGAATTAGACTACTGTATTACCTCTTTATTTAGAAAGGCGATTCACCCAGACCGTAGACTTGTGTTTAATTTTAACATTTTCCAGGGAGAATGACACTGGACACTTGTGATATTCTCGTGGTCGTCAGTAGGCCACTAGGGATCATAGGAGTAAACAAGTATGGAATCCCTGAATTAGTCACTGGGTAAACAAACTGTTCGGCTTTCCTCTTTGTGGATCTACATAGCCTAATACGCATCACGTCATTGGCTTTCCCTTTCTCCGGTCTGACGAAACCTCTCTTACCCTCTTGTCTCTCCCAAGATTAAGACTGTCTTAATCTTGGTCTCTCCCACGCCTGTCTGTTCCTCACCACCTTTATCAAGTACCGTACGTACCGATACTTCATTAATTACCCTTTCGACATACATTTTCCTCCACTTTCCCCATTCTCCTTTCTCATGTTTCTCTCTCTTTCTCTCTCTTTCTCTCTCTCTCCATCCCTGAGCCATATGGGTTGACCGTTGCGGTTTGGGGTGAACTACTGATAGATTGATGGCTGTGTGTGTGTGTGTGTGTGTGTGTGTGGAAGAGAGAATTTCGATGGAAATCTTTGAACTAGAGTTGATGAATGACATTATTTCAGATGAGTGGCAAGTGACGGAGTTGGTTTATAAGTGAAAGATAAAGGCATATATAGGTCATTTATTTGCATGTATGGTTGAAAATGGGTCTATACATGTACAATAGTTACAGTGATGGAAGGGTACATCAATGACGGGGAAAAAAATACATTCACATTTAACTAATTACTAATGGTGATTGAAAAAGGTGGATTTAGCCATACAAATGTGGCAGAACAGAATGGATTGTGGATTAGGATGAGAGGGGTTAGGGTGGAAGGGCATTATGAGTGTGTACTAGTCGATAGATGGGCAGTTGTACTCGTAGAAAGGTTTGCATGGGTAGGTTCATAAAATACAGGACATGTTGGGGTAATATAATGCAGTTGTAATAGAGGAGGGTGAGAGTTGTGAGTTGTATGGTTGTAGATATAATACAAATGAACGGTACTTGGAGTGTGTGTGTTGCAAATGTAGGTAGATGTGTAGGTGGGTGAATAATTGTATAATTATGTATGTACTTGGAATGTGTGTGTGTGTGTATGTTGCGAATGTAGGTAGGTGTGTAGGTGGGTGAACAGTTGTATATGCAGGGTAAAACATGTGTAGCAGGGTGTGTGTGGGTGTAGGACAGATGTGGGCGGACAGCGAGGGGCCAGGTCACTCTACACCCACTTAACCACACTGTCAGTCAAGGCGGGTTTATAGGGGTGGGGTGGGGGTGGTTGTGGTGGCTGGATGGTGGTCGCACGTGTACTGTAGGTTCCCCACTCACTCTTCTCTTTACTCTTCACTCTTCTACTCTCAAGTCTTGAGTTATACTTTCTCATTGTGTTTTGGGTTATTTATATAGTATTATTCTAACCTTGCATATTTCGATTGGAATTTCGGTATGTTGATATAGGCTATTGTGGTACGTTTTTTTATTTCGTTTGCATATTTATACGGTATTGTTTTTTATAATTGTTTTCGTAAATGTATACGATTCTATTTACAGTTTTTTCCTCTGCTTGAACCCTGATTTCATTATCCTTTTCTCTACTGAGACGAATATTACTTCTCGAATAACGTGTAAGATTACATCCATGTATCTCGGGTTCAGGCACTACAGTCAGAAACAAATACTCTAGGATTACATTTGATATCAAGTAAAATACCCGGTATGTATGTGTGTATATCCTTTACATATCATAGGCTATAACACTTTCTTTTAGGACCTTTCTCTGTTATTTCACCACGGTAAAGACAAACAAACATTTGCTCGTTCACTCGATTGAGAAACTTTGAAGCTCAATGGATAACTTTTGCACGAGACTGTACACGTCGCGGACAATATCTTGGGTTGTTTTGGCCACACGATTGTCAGTTCATCTGTCAAATTGTATGGTGGTGACATGTGGTGGGTGTCACAGTAGAAATGAATGGAGAAACTGGAGATGGTCATAATATTAACTTGTGTGTAGTTTTTCATTTTATTTTGTAAAGATTCCGTTAACATATTGTCCATTGACATCTGGCAGCATTCATTCTCGTTGTGCCATTTATATGACATTATAATACATTGGCTGTAATGACACTTGCAGTACAAGATGTCAGTATATAATACCTGTTTCCTACGTATAGCTCCAGGAATTTTTTTTTCACTCATTTTATAGCGACTTATTTTCAGGTGATACTAAAGATAAGTCGATCACGTTTCTACACACTAAAAATAAAACTGGCATTTTTATTTTGAATAAACTTGTAGCACTAAGTCCTGTAATTCATATATTTTGTAATTATGCTGAATTTTGAATATGAAAATGGTCTACTATCAGACCTAACATAAGGTGTACAGTATTTAAGAACCAACCCTCGTCTCACTACACACTACACCCTTCAATCGTCGTCTCTCATGTACACCCGAAACCTGACGCTCTTTTTCCCTAAAAAAATATCTCTGAAAAAATTGCCCGATTAACCACTGTGATCCTCTGCCCTCCTGACCGTGGTGCTTTCTTCTCCTTGGGGCATGAGGCAAGACCTTTTGTAAGGTGACCCATGGTAGCCGGGGTGATGTAAACAGACTCCCTGGGGACGAGAAAAGCGCGCGAAACCTCGGGACACGTGTCTGAGATTTGGAGCCCAAGGTTTGTTTACATCCCCTGCTGAGGGCTGTGTTACTTTGCTGTGCGGTGGTATGGGAGGGATGATGTGTGTGGATAGGGTGTGGTGGGGAAAGATGAATAGGATGTAATTGAGAAAGATAAATATTATAATGTGAATGAGTTAGGACTACTGACTTGGAAACAGCGTGTGGGTTTAGATGGCTGGATATTGAATGGTGTAATGTGAGATGGAATTGTTGGATGCAATTGGTATATCTGGGGTTGGTAGTACGGAGTTTTTTGTTGTTTGTTTTTGTGAGCGTGGTTAGATGGGTGTAGATGTTATGATGTGAGGTCCTATAGTGCGGTAGCAGTTATACATTTGCGTTAAGAGAGTTTACATAGGAGTGGTACGAGGATGCAGTTAGGAATGACTACCTGAACTGGGATTGGGTTAGGGAGTAATGGTTATGGTATGGATTGCCTATATATGTTGTGAAGTAGGTTTAGGTAGGCTAAGTGTTGTAGAATGTTGTGAATGGAGTTAGAATATTTGATGGAGTGTGGTGGAGACAGAAGGGTTGTGTGTGCATGGGAAGGCCAGGGTAACGTGTAGGGGGAGATAAAGATAGTGTGATATGGGGAAGGCATAGTGGTGTGATGTTGGGAGGGGATGGTGGTGTGTAGGTGGAGATAGAGGAGTGTGGAGAGGACAAGATGGTGTGTTGTTGGAGATGGAGTGTGATGTTGGGGGGGATGGTGGTGTGTTGTTGGGTAGAAGCGCTGCGGGTGGTTGTGTAGTGAATGAAGTGCATGTGCTGACGAGGCTCAAGTGGAATGAGTTAACGACGACTTGAATTACACACATATGCATACACGCGAGAGCTCTGATTCGTGGACAAAGGAATATAATGCAGTAATAATTAGCCTTTTTGTGCACTGTGTTTTTCGTGACAATAGAAACATCACAATTGAAGTCAATATAGGAAAACTGTTCTCATTTCACAGAGTAACTACAGATCCTCAAGCTCTGTTGTAGTCACGTAAAAGTTGGCCACATCACACATTTCCGCAGAAATTTATTACATTCTGCATTTCATTCATATATATTATAATCTGGAGTGATGTTCTCTGATGTGAGCTTCGGTGTGACCAGGTGTGCAAACTCACCTGTGCATAATCAGTCTGTTAATTTGCATACCTCTTTCTTTTTTTTGCAGATAACCCGTGAGGGACGGCGAGCACTCCACACCAGGTAAAGACTGATTCGTTTGTTGTGAGTACAGTACCATGCTGGGGGAGTAGGAGGAAGTGAAGTGGAGGAAACCTGGGGTAGAATTAGTTTAAGATTGAGTAAGGGAGGGAGGGGATAGAATGAGGAGGAAGAGTTAAAAGATTTAGGAAATTTGGAACGTACTAAATTGAGACTAATTAAACTATACTGCAAAAGGATTGAAGGGAGGCGGAAGTAAGTTGGTAAAATGGGTGGTTAGGGAACTGTGTGTTTGTGTTTTTTTTGTTTTTTTTTCTTTAAGTAAACAGTTTGAAGGAGAGTCGAGTAAGCGTGATGAGTAGGTAAAAGAGGTGTTGTTGAGTAAAAGTAATTGTTGATTGATAGATTTCAAACATTCACACACACACACCCTGGTTACACAACAGCTGAGGTCATTGCCGCTATACAGTATTATTTTAATGTGTGGTTTGTTGGTAGAAGGTGCAGTGCTGTGTGTGTGCGTGCGTGTGCGTGTGTGTTACCATTTGCCACATACGTTTTTTTTCCTTCAAAGCGTAATCTAAAATATGATTTATAAGGTAGGCTGAGGTATGGTATTCTAATTGGGAACTGTGTAAGTTACTTGAAACGGATAGCATGCGTAAGGAATATTTATGTTCTTATTTCATGTATGTACGGCATTATAAAACATTCTAGGGAGATTTCGTACTTGACATGTATTGCCGTACCTGTAGGCCTATGTATTTAGCTCCTATCGTTGATTATACAAAATACGGAAGGGATTCTCTGTATGACAGTTTTTACTTTGTATAAATCATGTGGTGTTTTCTGTACGAACATTCCGTGTTGGCTGAAATAGCATTGAACCTTGGAGAACAATAATTGGCCTTATTTTTTCACTCACCTGTGGTTCCCTGTTGTATACAAATGTTAGGGTTACATTTCACTATTATATCAAGTATCTACATGAAGTCAATTGGTATTATTCTAGTGTGTACGTTATTGTGTACGTTAGTGTGTTGCGTGTGGAAGCAGTGAGGTGTGGTGGGTGAGCTTCATACGTGGCCACGCTACACTGATAGGGAGGGCAGTGTCCTCACCCTCACTCACATATACCGTCTTCCTACTTCACCCTCAGGCTCAGCTACCAGTTCATCTTAACAATAATTAACAAATGAATTATGGTTCTCCACTAAGTATACCTTAAAAGTAATCTATCCAAGTGATATATATTTTACTTAGCAAGCCTTTATTATTATTATTATTATTATTATTATTATTATTATTATTATTATTATTATTATTATTATTATTATTATTATTATAATAATTATTATTGTTATTATAATATTCGTCATATAGATACTGTTAATACTTTACTTTAGAGAACATGGGTTGAACATTTGAATTTGTGAAGTACCTGTATTAAAAGTTTGGATATTATCATGACAGGGAAGGCCATGACATAGACACACTCGATTTGGTCTATGCTAAGATGATACTAAATCGAAAGTTTACACAGCGTTTTGTAGCACGTAGTGGAAGGTTACTCTTGCCAAAATAAATTCTTGCACTTCAAAATAATCATCACTGGTATAGGCCTACGTAATTTATACACAGCCTCCGTAAATTCCGTAATCCTTACCGTCATACAAACGCACACAAACACACATACAGTACATACATACATCATCACAGGTAAACTTGTCAGACAACCTCCTTCACAATACCTCACCATACCAACCATTACCACTGGTGACATAAGGTCTAGTTTGACATACATCTCCCGTGTTTTAATACGAACCACGAACAGGAATATAGGATTTATATACTAATGCCATAAAGATCAACATGGCTTGCTATGGGACTACCAAGAACACTCAAGGGATTATTTGTGTTGTGCATAGGTGTCCTGAGGTCGAGAATGGCTTGCGAGGGACGTGGTGGGGTAGCACTTTGTTGACCCATGAGGCGGGGGCGGTACCGGAGAATCACAAGGTTCGTTATTGTTGAACCAGACGTATTGTAATTCGTTATTGTGGCCGATTGTGGAGTGAAGATGGAAGGAGGGAGGGAGGGAGGGGAGGGAAATCCTGAGTGGGTGTTGTTGGAGTGCATGGGGGTCAGGAGGAGGGGGGAGTGAATTGGAGAAGGGTGTGTGTGTGTGTGTGTGTGTGTGAGATGGAGTGAAGGGAAAGGGAGGGGGGAGAGAGAGGGGGAGTGAATTAGGGGAAAGTATGTGTGTGTGTGTGAGATGAGGAGTGAATTTGAGAAGGAAGGAGGGGTAGGTGAGAGAGTGGGAGTGAAGTGGAGAATGGAGAATGGAGGTGAAAGGGGAATGCGAGAAAGAGACTTAGGTGGGGATGATGATGGTGTGGCTGGAGGAAGAGAGATGAGGAGTAGCAGAAATGGAGAGGATATGAGAGATGACGAGAGATATGGAAGTAGAGAATAAATGAAGAGGACCGCCAATGTGAAAGATAAATGGTGGATAGAAAACGAATAGGGGAGTGAATAAAGAAAATGATAAATGGGTGATGGAGGGATAAGGAAGGAAAAGGGAAGGTGAGGGAGGATGGAAAAAGAGCAGGGCAATGAATAAAGAAAATGATGAATCGATGAAATGGGGGAGGGAAGAGAAGGTGAGGGAGTGGACGGAGAGAAGATGAGAGGAGGGAAGGCGAGAGAGAGAGAGAGAGAGAGAGAGAAAAAGGTTTACAGTACATGGGGTCTTGGGAATGGAAAGAGGGGGTGACAATTGTCGTAATAGAGTAGTGTGTTGTTGTCGCCAGTGTGTGGAATGTGCAGGTGTGAGGTAAGAATGTGTTGTTGTTATTGTTGTTGTTGTTGTGGTGGTGATCAGGACGTGCCGGAAACTGACAATAAATGTGTCCGACTCAAAGGATGTTATTCGCACTCCTAAACATTGTGCCTCAAGACCTATACAGTATACAGTACAGACCTATATATGAGAATGTCCCTCCCTTCACTTCTCCTGTCCTCTGTGTGTATGAATGAATGAGTAAATGGAACCACTCAATGAACCAGAAGTCTAGATATGAACTCTACTTTGACACAGACCCAGATGCGCATTCATATTTTTTTATTATTGTTGTTATTGTTGTTGTTATTGTTGTTATTATTGTTGTTATTATTGTTGTTATTATTGTTGTTATTATTGTTGTTATTATTATTATTATTGTTATTATTATTATTATTATTATTATATATATATATATTTTTTTCAGTATGATCGACTTCGTTATTCCCTGAACAGTGTATAATGGAAATCTTACATTCATTATACTAAGTAGTAGTACAACTCATAATTATGTCTTTGTCATATTTTCATATTCTCCAATTGTCTTTTTCTATAATTATGTTATTGCCATCTTTCCTTTTTCTATAATTATGTCATTGTCATTTTTCCTTTTTCTCTAATTATGTTATTGTCACCTTTCCTTTTTCTATAACTATGTCCTTGTCATCTTTCCTTTTTCTATAACTATATCATTGTCATTTTCCTTTTTCTCTAATTATGTCATATCTCCTCTGTTCTATCCGTCTCTGCATCCTTTCTCTGTAGGCCAACTGTCTCTATACCCTTTCTCTCTTAATATCTCTTGACCATTTATCTCTACTATCTCATCACCATTTATCTCTATACTATCTCTTCACCAATTATCTCTATACTATATCCACCATATATCTTCATATTATCTCTTCACCATTTATCTCTCCATACTATTTCATCACCCCTTCATCACTATCATTTTCTTCACTGCATCAATCTCTGCTCCCCCCCTCCCCCCTTCAATTAAACAAACTTATCCCTTCACTTCACACTACACTATCTCCTATAAACCCTTCCCCCCTTCACGCTGTCTCTTCATCCCTTTACACCACCTACCACTACACTGTCAGGTTACACACACACACACACACACACACAACCACACTACCCCCTGTTGACACCCATCCTCAGCCACACTCTGGGATTTCGCACCAAACTATCACACTACCCTCACACCGCATTGGACAACAGAACACACACACACACACACACACACACACACACACACACACACACACACACACACACACACACACACACACATACATACATATACATACACACCTCTTATCCACTTAGCACTTGCACAACACCCCAAATTACCTCTCTGTCGCACCTCTCACTTCAGTCCTTCTCACCTCTCACTTCCACTTCAGTCTTTCCATACAAACCAATTTATCTACACGATTCTCTCATTCCACTGGTTTTTTGTTGTTGTTTTATTTGTCAAATTTGTCTTGCAGTACCAACTCAATTTTGTCTCTGGATTCGATCACCTCATTTCACTTCCTCTTTTATCACATCATTCAGTCTCATTCCAACCATACATACTCTATTCTCCATAACAATCTATCATAACCTCTACCATACCAACAATCTACCATAATCTCTACCATACCAACCATGCACCCACCTCTATCATACCAACCAGTCGCCTAGCCATCATTCATCTACCATTGTCATATCACCATATTGCCTGTCTACCATTATCAGATCACCAATAAAACCTCCCAATCCACTACTTCAACCAAACTACATGTTGTTATAACCTCAAGTCCTCATTTTTACCATCCTATTATATACCTCTTCCAGACCATCTTTTTATTTAGTTATCTATCTCATTCAGGCAATACAGTATTCCTCCAATCTTCAGGACTTGATATAACTGAACCCTACTGGATTACACTGAAATAGGTAACCTCTCTCTCTCTCTCTCTCTCTCTCTCTCTCTCTCTCTCTCTCTCTCTCTCTCTCTCTCTCTCTCTCTCTCTCTCTCTCACACACACACACACACACACACACACACACACACACACACACACACACACACACACACACACACACTCTTATACAGTTCCACCCCATCACACCACAGAACATCCCTC
>JAWZYT010004550.1:40000-122752 GCA_034508575.1 Petrolisthes manimaculis
CATCGTCATGCATACTGTCTCCCCACTTTGTCAATCTTGTACCTTTCTCTCTCTCATGTGTGTTTACGAATTTTCCGTTCACTGTTTTGTATTCTCTGGTTACGTTCATATGACATTCTACCTTTTGTTTACCTTTCCTTATTCTTTATTCTACCTTTCTTTCTTTCCTACCTTTCTTCCTTTCCTCTTCTTTTATCTACCATTATTATTCCTTTTTCTCATTTCTCTTTTCCTTCAATTTACCTTTCCTTCCTCTTTCTTTATTCTACCTTTCCTTCCTCTTTCTTTATTCTACCTTTCCTTCCTCTTTCTTTATTCTACCTTTCCTCTTCCTCTATTGCCATTCTCTTTTGTCATCTTCCAATCCCTTAACCATCTTCCATTTTCCACGTTTTTCCTTCCCCTCTTTCTTTTCCCGTCTTCCACGTTTTTCCTTCCCCTCTTTCTTTACCCGTCCTCCTTCTTTCCTGTTGTCTTTGTTTACTATTTCTCGCCACCCCCCTCCACCCCCCTTCCCTCTCCTACCCCCAGGGTGAAGATTGAGGAAGCGTCTCCAAATATGGCTGAGGCAGTTTGATAAAAATGTGAGAAATGAGACGACAGAGGTGAGAAGAAAGAGACGGGGTTGGGAGGAAGAGAGAGATAGAGGGGGAGAGGGGGAGAGGGAGAGAGAGAGAGAGAGAGAGAGAGAGAGAGAGAGAGAGAGAGAGAGAGAGAGAGATGGGGGTGCAGTAGGATTACAGAGAACAGCAACAGATTCATTGGTCATTTTCAAGCAGTGCAACGAAAAGGATGAGGAAAGGGGGAGGAGGAGGAAAATAAGCGTCAGGGAGATAAAAGGGGAAACTCGAGATGAAACATACTGAAGATGGGGAGAGGAAATGAGAAACCTACTTTCCTCTCGATGGTTTTTTTCGCTCAGTCATGCTAGGACGGTAAGATGGAGAGAGAGAGAGAGAGAGAGAGAGAGAGAGAGAGAGAGAGAGAGAGAGAGAGAGAGAGAAAGGTATGGATATAATGGTAGACAGCAATTACAGTGTTGAGATAGGGACGAAAAGGTGAGGGGATCAAACTCCAACCTATGCTGAGTGTATCTGATTGTTGTGGTGTGTGTGTGTATGAGAGAGAGAGAGAGAGAGAGAGAGAGAGAGAGAGAGAGAGAGAGAGAGAGAGAGAGAGAGAGAGAGAGAGAGAGTCAGTGGCGTTGGCGACGAGGGAGTAAGGAGGAAGTTAATATTTGAGAGAAGGAAAGGGTGAGAGTATTTAGAGGGTTAGATGGGAGGATATGAGAATGGAGAGTCAGAGATGGGGCAAGAGAAGGAAGAGAGGGCCGGATAGGAGTTGGTGGAAGGGGATGGAGTGAGAGAAGAAAGGAGCCAGTCAGGGAAGGAGATGAGAGAAGGAAGGAAGAGAGGTCAAGGAGCGAGTGAGAGAAGTTAAAGAAGGGAGGGGGCCGGGTGTGGGTGAGAGGAGGAAGAGGGGGTCAGGGAGAGGGTGAGAAGAGGAAGGAAGGGGGGGTTCAGGGAGGGGGTGAGATAGGTCATGTGAGGTGACAGGCAACATTATGTCATCACCTTAAGGGGGTGTGGGAGTAGGGGACAGGCTTGGGGGGGAACTGGGGGGGTGCGGGAATAGGGGGACAGGCTTGGGGTGGGTAGAAAGCCTGTCCCCCCATTCCTGCACCCCCCTAACCCCACTAACTCGTCGCATCAGTAGCATAGCATAGTGACGGAAGTGTTTTTTTTTTTTTTTTTTTTTTTTTTTTTTTAAGCATGAGGAGGATGCTTTTTTTTTTTTTTTAAGCATGAGGAGGATGCTTATTGGTTGCATTTAATGTCATTAATTTTACTGTTTTTTCATCTATTGTTTTGAGACTAGGCATAAAACGTATAAAGCATTCTTGTCACGGAACTGGGTTATCAATTATCTAAAATGAGATTGATCTGTGCTGCAAAGTAGGAAAGAGCTGAGGTAAAAAAAAGGAAAGGGTTGGAACTGAAGAGTATATGGGGAGGAGGAAGGTATAATATAGAAAGTCAGTCGAAAAGAACAGGAGAGAAAGATGAAATGTAGGGATAGGAAAAAAAAAAGAGCGTGAAAAAATAGACCAAGAAAAAGCTGGATGTGGGAGAAAAATTCAAGAAAAGAACGTGAAGAAAAAAAAAAAGGATAATTACAATGAAGAAATAAGGATAAAACAGGTGACACACGGGAGTAGATAAGATCAGTAATTAGGGTGATAATGACCAACTAGTAAGGGCTATACTTAATCTTTCCCTTCTTAATTACATCCTTTCTTATAAGTTTTCATGACATGTAATATTTAATAACCTGTTGATGAAATTATGCCATCTGTGTTATAATTCGTCTGAACGTATTATAGGATGTAATTAATAATACTTCTGGTTATATAAGAAAAACATTTATATCAATAATTTACTGTACACTTGAAGATTATAGAAGTGAAAATTGACGTATGGGAGGTTCGACATAAATACCCCATTCATCTCCATCCCCTCCTTTCTATTCCTCCCCATCCCATATTCCATTCCTCCCCTTCCTATCTACCCTTCCTCTAAACCTCACCTCATTATCTCCTTATCCATTCTCTCTCTCTCTCTCTCCTATTCACCCCTTTCTGTTTTTCCGTTTCTTCTCACCACTTTCTTGTTCTTCCCTATTTCTTCTCACCCCTTTCTGTTTTTCCGTTTCTTCTCACCACTTTCTTGTTCTTCCCTATTTCTCCTCGCCACTTTCTGTCTCTTCTCTTTCCCAATATTTCCCGCCCTGAAAAAAATAAAAATAAATGAAAGTAACTACAAGTCCTCTTTACTCAGTCGTTGTTTACTTTATCCAACCCCAACCTTCCTTTACTACCCAGTCCTCCTGTATCTCCACTCTTCCCCTCTCATCCCTTCCCATGCCGATACCCCCCTCCCACTCTTTCTCTCCTCCTCCTACCACTCTTTCTTCTTCTCCTACCACTCTTTCTTCTCCTCCCACTCTTTCTCCTCCTCCTCCCACTCTTTCTCCTCCTCCTCCCACTCTTCTCCTCCTCCTCCCACTCTTTCTCCTCATCCTCCCACTCTTTCTCCTCATCCTCCCACTCTTTCTCCTCATCCTCCCACTCTTTCTCCTCCTCCTACCACTCTTTCTCCTCATCCTCCCACTCTTTCTCCTCATCCTCCCACTCTTTCTCCTCATCCTCCCCCACTCTTTCTCCTCCTCCCCCACTCTTCCTTCTCCTCCTCTCCCATATGTCACTACCAACCCCTCTCTCATCCCCATCACGCTTCTACTCTCCTCTTCCATTCACTAAATACTTTTCTAACTTTTTTTCTTATCCTTAATTTTCTCACTCCCCTTTCCCCAGCACATTTTCCCTTTCTTCGCCCACCTTCTGTCCTTATCCACATACAGTCTGTTAACCGTCTCTTTTTCCCCTTCCCTTTTTCTCCTCCCATCTATCCTCGACCCTACTTCTAAAATTCCTTCTTTGCTCCCCTTTTCCTATCCCCCCTACGACTTTACCTTTCCTCCCCTTCCCATTTGCCTCCTCTCCTCTCCTCTTCCTCCCCTCCCCTCTTCCTCCCCTCCCCTCTTCCTCCCCTCCCCTCTTCCTCCCCTCCCCTCTTCCTCCCCTCCCCTCTTCCTCCCCTCTCCTCTTCCTCCCCTCTCCTCTTCCTCCCCTCTCCTCTTCCTCCCCTCTCCCCTTCCCCTTCCCTTCCCCCTTCTATACTATACTTTTCCTTACCCTTGTAGGTTAGATAGAATAGCAAACGCAGACAGCCTCGAAAGGACCAGTAGGTCTGTTGCTGTTTGAATGTTCTTTGTAATCCCTCCACCTCCTCTCCTCTCCCTCTCCATCTTCCCCCCCCCCCATTTCCCCCCTTTTTTCATCCCTCCTCCCCTCCAACCACCCCCTTTTTTCTCCCATCGTTCCCACCACCACCATCAACAACAACAACAGCAGCAGCACGAGTATACGAAGTGAGCTGGGCACCCGGGCATCTGTGCTAATAAGAAAAGTGTAGCATGTGTTGCGTTGCCCCTCATTGGTATTAATTATCCATCGTACTTACCATAGGGGGGGGAGGGGATGAAGGGTAGGGGGGGGCATGATGGTGGTCACGTGATGGGGGCAGTGGGGGGGTGGAGGGAAGGAGGAGAAGGGGAATAAGAACTAATAAGTGTATAAAAAGGGAGAATGGTGGAAGATAAAAAAAGGAAGGAAGGAGAGAGAGAGAGAGAGAGAGGGGGGGGGGTGGTACTGAGTGTATAAAAAGAGAATGGTGCAAGATAAAAAAAGGAAAGAGAGAGAGAGAGAGAGAGAGAGAGAGAGTGGTGTTGAACTAATCATGCGTTTAATTGTTCCGCTGAATGTAATTATTTCCACGGCGAAAGTTACGATCACTAATTATAACTACGGAAAGGTTGTTATAGTTTGGATAATATTGACTTTTTATTCATGTTATTATTTATTTTATTTTTAGAAACCGATACACATTAAAAACACACAACTTTTACCAGATTTTTATTATTATTATTATTATTTTTTTAAACTTGTGCACATTAAAAACACATATCTTATACCAAAATTTTTTGTTATGTTTGTATGTTCTTCAGTGGAGTTAGCGTTATACAGTAGCTGTTAATTTTATATGGAAGTACTATATATTTTTTTAGTATATTTCTTGTGTAAATGATATGCCGATATTTCATTATTATTATTATTATTTTATAAAAAAAATTATTATTATTTTTATTACTTTTTTTATTTTTTTAATATTATTTTTATTATTTTTGTTATTATTTTTGTTATTATTTTTATTATTATTTTTGTTATTATTTTTATTATTATTTTTATTATTATTTTTATTATTATTTTTATTATTATTTTTATTATTATTTTTATTATTATTATACTTTACTATCCTTTCCTACCTCCTCCTCCTGCCGTCGTCTCTTCCCCGAGGACCTTCTCCATTATACCACAAAGGCCATAAATCTATCGGTAGTTGTGATTACATCTATCGGTGTTGATCGGTGGTAAGAGTTGGTTCTGTATATCGGGTGGTCCTTAAAGGGCCCTGTGATCGTGTATGAAAAGTGGAGGCTACTGATTCCTCCTAACCATGCCACGAAACAAGCTCCTTCCATATAGGTGGTGTTTCGTGGCAATATTTGAAGGACTCATTTATCTCCAATTTTCTGACTACATCACAGGGTCCCTTAACATCTATTGTCTGATACTGTCTATTGCTTTCAGTTAACATACAGTAACTCACATGATACTGTCTAATTGGTAAGTGAAAGATGGAGTGTCTGATAGGTGCAGCTAGGAGGGTTGTTATGTGAAAGATGGAAAGTGTCTATATACAAAGAATGGAGTTTTGTCTATTGGCTGAAGTTAATGCATACACAGACTGTACTTGTTGCGTTGATGTTCTGCATAGATATATATTTTTTTTCATCTTCTCCAGCAGACTACAGTAGACCCAAGTCGCACATAGTCTTTCCCATCTTTCTCACAATACTCTACCTTCCTTTCACCAACTTTTTAATCTTCACCTCCTACACTTGTCCATCATTCTCTTGCTTTTCTCTTCTCCACATCCCATCTCCCATTTTTCTCTCCCATTCTTCCTCTCACTTTCTACAGCATATTACAACTCCATCTTCACTCACCTTTTTATATTGACCATCCTCTATCCTTCGTTTCCTTCTGCTCAAATCCCACCAGAATCTATATCACTCACACGCCCACATTCAACACAGGACCATCTCACGCTCGCTCCCCCCACTCACAAACACAGTCCACACCCACTCACAAACACAGTCCTTCACACCCACTTTCCACTCACAAAAACAGTCCTTCACACCCACTTCCCACTCGCATACACAGTCTTTCACACCCATAATTCCCCCTCAAACTCAGATCTTCACTCCTACATTCCACTCCTAATCCTATCTCGACCACATACCCTTTTTGGAGTGCCGCGGCCGCCCACTTCACCACCCCTATCCATCTGGGCGGTCGTTTGTCAGCTGTGGGCGGTGTGAACATTGGCCGGGGGCGGGATGGGGTGGGGGGAATAGGGGGGCGTGGGGCATAGATGAGGTCAGGGAGGATGGGGAGAAGGGGAGCGTATAGGACATAGATGAGGAGGGATTGATATATGGTGATTGGTTAGGGTAGGGTTGGGTAGGTTAGGGCAGGGCAATATATAGGGTATACGTGTAAGGCAGGTGGGTAGCAAAATAGCATGTGTGACTAGGCCTATTGGATTTTTATGCTATTTACCTATCCATCCACCCCAGAAGAATATGATGATGGAGTGCTTGAGGAAGGCCAGGGTAAGGTACGGTAGCTTGGCGTTTAAGGAACCCTGTGATATTGTTAGAATATTGGAAGTAAATGAGTCCTTCTAATATTATCACAAAACACCATCTATATATAAGGAGATTGTTTCGTGGCATAGTCAGGAGGAATCAGAAGCCACTAGTTCTCATACACGATCACAGGGTCTTTAGGCTAATGGTATAGGATAGGATACGGCGGGGAGGGTAACAAAAAAAAATTATATATATATATATATATATATATATATATATTACATATATATTATATGAATAAATGAAAAGCAGCATCAGAGGCTAGGACTGAACGACTGCCTCACTGTACATAATAATGATAATAATAATAGTAATAATGATAATAATGTGTGTGCCTGCAATATTGGACGTGGTGGTGTAGGACTGTGTTTGGGTTTGATAGTAAGACAATCGTGGCAGTGTAAGGATATTAGGTCATAATGGTTCTCCTGGAAGGGTATAGGACCTACACTGTACAGTAGCTTGGACGATAGTATAGGAAGCAGGCTTTTATAGATATGATATACTAATGTATTCATAACAGCATTGAAAGGGTAACTGTTTGGGTTATATGGCTGGAAAGTAGCAAAAATACCCATGAAGGATTGATTGATTGATTGTTTGATATTATGCGCCACAACAGCTAGTAGGTGCCAGAAACTGAAAGAGAGGAGAGACAGCAAACAGGAAGGAAATAGAGAGAAATCAGGGACAGTTGCAAAACTGAAAGCTAATGGCTGGAGCCGAAGGGTAGCCCAAACCCTTGAAGTATTGCCCACATCACTACGGGGCCGATGAAGGAATAGGAACGGGTTGAGATAGGATGAGGGTGATTGGGGAAGGCTGGTGGAGTGAACATTTGTAAAGGAAAAATAAAGATAGATAGCAGCTGTGTTGAGAGAGAATGGTTAATTAAATGGGGAAGGGCATGGCAAAGGGAGCTGGCTTACAGGGGGAGAGATCAGGGTGAAAAAGGGTATAAAAAGGAACATAATGTTACTTTTAATAGGATAGTAAAAGATTTTATAGTATGAAATGGGACATACTTATAAAATTACGACCCTTGTGGTAAAAGGATACACGAAAGGAAACATACGTACAAATTATTAGAAAACAGAGGTTGTAAAAAGGGTGTGGAAAGTCAAATGTTTAGATAAGGTAGCAAAGGAAAGATGGCAGGGAAAGTACCATGGTAGGAATATGTATCAAAAGTTAGTATGGAAACTCAAATTATACATGTTTAGATAAGGTAGCAGAGGAAAGATGGCAGGGATGGTGTAGCATGCTAGGAATATGTATCAAAAGTTTGTATGGAAAATCAATGATAGCCTATATGTTTAGATAAGGTAGCAGAGGAAAGATGGCAGGGAAAGTACCATGGTAGGAATTTGTATCAAAAGTACGTATGGAAGACTGGAAAAGGAGAGAGTTGAGGACGGAAGGTGAGGGGTATAGGTAGGGCCTATCAGAAACTGGTAATCAAGCCATTAGGAAATAATTGATTGTCTGAGCCTTACCATGCCCAGCGGCCCCTGCTGTCCTGTGATGGATGGTGGTAGTTGTGGTAGTGGTAGTAGTAGTGGTAGTGCTGATGGTTGGTAGGGAGTCGTTGTAGTAGTTATGTTATGTTGGTTGTGGTTGGTTGGTTTGTAGTGAGTTGATAAATGATGGTGTGTTAGGTATGATTGAGATGATAGATGTAATGAGTGTTATTTGGAGGTGTGATGGTGTTAGGTATGGTTGTGATAGTTGATGTAATTTGTAGTAGTGGTAGTAGTTATGGTTGTTGTGGTGGTGGTATTATTTATAGGAGTTGGTGATTCATGTAGTAAGGGAGTGGTTCTCATGGCAGTAGTAGTAGATATGGTAGTGGGATAAGGAAAGAGTAGATAAAAATT
Source organism: Petrolisthes manimaculis (assembly GCA_034508575.1). Classification (NCBI taxonomy): domain Eukaryota; kingdom Metazoa; phylum Arthropoda; class Malacostraca; order Decapoda; family Porcellanidae; genus Petrolisthes; species Petrolisthes manimaculis. The sequence continues at coordinate 48,274 of JAWZYT010004550.1, forward strand.
ATGGTACTGGGGAGAGTAGCTATGGTGTTAGTTGTAGCTATGGTAGTGGGGAGAAGATAAAGTAGGTATGGTAGTGGGAAAGGGAGAGTAGGTATGGTGTAAGTTGTAGTTATGATAAGAGAGGGAAGGTAAAGTAGAAATTACGTTATATAGTTGTTGGTTTGATGGTGATGAATGTCAAGAGGAAGCGTCAAAACAGTAGTAATGACGGAACGAGAAACGAATCATCTCCATAATGATAATTGTATTGACAGAGAAGGGCAGTAGGAGGAGCAGGAGGAGGAGGAGGAGAAAGGCTTAAGGCAGTAGCATCTTTAGTAATTGTAGTGATGGTATAGCTTGTGGCGGTAGTAGGTAGGCTAGTGGTAGTAGTAGTAGCAGTATAATTGTGGTAGGTGATGGTAGGTGATGATGAGTGAGTGGCCCTGGAGTGGTTATGTAAATGTCTAACCCAACCATCGTACACTTTAATGATACCGTTGATGAGTGATGACCACCCCGTGTCTAGCTCAGGCTACACTAAGGATCTGTTGTGTGTGTTGATCCTGGCTACACTTTCATTCTCATCCTTCTCGTCTTCCTCATCCTCTTTCTCCTCATCATCCTCTTTCTCCTCATCATCCTCTTTCTCCTCCTCATCCTCTTTCTCATCCTCATCCTCTTTCTCATCCTCATCCTCTTTCTCCTCCTTTCTTCTCGTCCTCCATTCTCCTCCTCCTCTTTCTCCTCCTCCTCTTTCTCCTCCTCTTACTATTTCTCCTCCTCCTCCTCCTCCTCCTCCTCCTCCTCCTCCTCCTCCTCCTCCTCCTCCTCCTCCTCCTCCTCCTCCTCCTCCTCCTCCTCCTCCTTGCCCAGTACCGATAAATTCATGTCCACGCCGATATATTTAATGAATGCCAAATTAACTTACCTCGATGTATGCGATTTTTCTATCTGCTGGTTGATTCTTATTGATTTATTAATGTTGACTGATACCTCATGAACATCAGTGTTACTTTACACAGTTTTATATATTGAATACCAGGTATCCAATTGATGGCTTTGTCCTAATTTATTCCAGGGTTAACTTTTAGTAAGGGAGTCTTAAGGAGATATGATGGGGTTATAAAGTACAGTATTCATCCAAAGCTTACCACAGAACACAAAGTATAGTGAATAACTTTCGTGGCATAATTTTGAGAAATTAATATATAACATTCGGTTCGACGACAGAAAATTTGACCCATAAATTTAAAGATGTGAGTAAGTTTAGTCCTATTTTTAGATGTGTACATTAATGTTTTTCTTTACTACCGGTACATAAATTATAGCCTCGATAATTTTCAACTTCTGTTACCCCAGAGCTGATATCAATGTCGCTTAGCTTGTAGTGAATATATAAATATAAACTGTCTATAACCTTTATCAGTGCTTAAGGAGGTATTATTATTATATTTACGGAATATTTTTTGCAGACTACCAATTCCTCTAAACTGTGCAAAAACCCAGAATATATTATAAACTGGTTGTAGCCTATTTCTTGGAGTAGTTTGGAAGAATCGTTTGTCTGCCAATTAGCCAACACTGTATTACCCCCTTAATTATGAGATATAGTCTTAAGGTTAATGGCTGCTATATAGGGTAAAGAGGAGGCAGGTGGAAAGGGGAAGGAAGGAAGGAGTAAATAAGCCTTAAAGGTATAGGGACAGAAGTAGAAAGTAAGGCTTAAAGGTATAGGGACAGAAGTAGAACAGGTTGGTGAATAAATAAAGGCTGGAAAGTTATTAAGGATATAGTTAGGGACATATGTATAGGGATAATTATGAGTAGGTTAATTAAGGGGTAGAGGTAAAATGGTTATAGATAGGGTGATGAGGGTACAGTAGTGGGCATTATTTGTTACTACACTACCCACCCATCCTTCAGTACCTCATAACTAGACAATACAGAAAGTTACATATTAATGACGGATTAACTGGGGTCTAATATTATCTGATCCTAATACAAACATAACTATCACCTCTGTTATTTGTGATGTAATTGTTTGTACTTTTTTTTTTTTTTTTTTTTTTTTTTTTTTTTGTCAAATGTGGGTCGCAGTCTGTGAATCCTGGTTACCCTGAAGCACTTGATCCTAAACATGTATAGTTAAAGACATAGGCTATATGCAAGTTGTTTCAGATTCACTCATTCATTTTTTACATGTACTGTATACTCTCTCCCTCTCTCTCCCTCTCCATCTCTCCCTTTCATCCCCTTCTCTCCATCTCTCCCTTTCCTCCCCATCTCTCTCCCTTTCCTCCCCTCTCCTCCAGCCCCCTCACTTCATCCAACTAGCAGTAATTAACGAAGAGCAGACGGTCAGTGAGACATAACAGTTCGGAGTTGTTGTCTTCCCCCCCTCTCTCTCTCTCCCTCCCTCCCTCTGTCATTCCCTCTCCCTCCCTCTGTCATTCCCTCTCCCTCCCTCCGTCATTCCCTCTCTACCATTGTAATCCCCACCCCAGCCTTCATTACACACACTCTTCCTCATTACCCCTTTTCTCTCTCATCACCTCACACTCCAGCCCTCATCACCTCACACTCCAGCCCTCATCACCTCACACTCCAGCCCTCATCACCTCACTTTCTCACAATCCATTCCATCTGGCAAGACCAATTGAAACTATATTTCCATTTTCATAACTAGTTCTCAAACTCACTGATACAGTACACTGACCTGACAGACACAATTTTCGGGACATGCACTAGTTTCCCCGTCTCTATGGTTGGATGTGTGTTGTGGAAGTGGTCAGGTGTATGGGTCTATAGGTGTTTGTCCTGTGCCTCGGTAAAGGGCTTATTGAAGTCTATGTCCGTTGTTGGAACATAAGATATATTACCCAACTCTCACAGCCTCATTACTCCTCCAATAATGTTTAGTAGCCAACTCTAATTCCTCAATATACAACTTGAGTCCCAATACCCCACACCCCTCCACTCATTACCATACTGTCCCTATATCCAACGCCCCTCCTATCATTACCCAACTCTACCCATTCTCTTAAATCATTTTCCACTCGTAACAAAAAAAATTGCTCTAGTTTGCAGCACAACAAAGTGGTACGTTTATAAAATTAGGTACCTGTGTACAGTACAAACGTGTTAGATCCATATCTCAAGATCAATCCTTATTATGAAAAAAAACAAGAAAAACAGTAATGTAATTGTAAGTTTAAGGCGTGTAGCCCGAATTTCCTCACCAGTGTACCTGGTGTACCACTGTTCAAGGTTTGTGCTCTAATTTTCTGGTGTGTAATTGTGTAGCCTGGAGGTGAAGGAAGATGGGGGATGTGGGAACAAGAAAGGGATGGACTGAGAGGCCTGGGGTGGGAATCACAAGGGAACATGAAGGGCTTTGAGGTGAGAGCAGAAAGACATTACTAAAAACAGAGATTCGTGGTGTATCGCATTCCATACAGTATTACCAAGTACATACACAAAAAATTTAATGTCATCTGAATCGCCCCTGGTATATATATTTTCTCGACAAATTTCTATCCTACTCGTCCGACCTGAACTCTGAACCTATAAGCAACGTTTGATGACTTGCACATCTTTTTCCGACGGGATATCATTTTACTTATTGAAAAGAGAAAGGAAACATGCCCAACGTCCGAGGTTATAGGCTGTTGTCATTAACCACAAAATAACTGCTTAAATATTTAGACCATATGTTTAGATTAACATTAGCAGACTATAAGGCACAGAATAAAACTCGTTCTCTGTTTCGTCTGACAGAATAAAACGAGTTCTCTGTTTCGTCTGACATGGTTTCTCTATATAAACTGTTTACACCCTTTCTTTAATACTTACATTATTTATTTTACATCTTTTTAGCAAACATAAACAATCCATAATGTTAAGATTTGTTGAAGGACGCGTGGAGGGCCGGAATGTCTGTGAGGGATTTCACTACCTGTTCTCGAGGTCCTTGCCAATGGAAATTATGTTGCAATTATATTTTCCAGTATTGAATTGAGGTTGCCATTGTATTGTACTCTCTTTATTCTGAGGACATTTCTGGCCACGTTAATTGTCATCTGTATAAATAATCTAACTACAGTACAGTACTAAGAGTGAAAGCATTAACACAAACTTGTACAGTTGAATTATGGCCACATAATTATGTAGTCTATTCCTGGATAATTAAAAGCACAGTGCACCTAAATTTCTAATGAATGCTTGTATTTGTATATAATAAGGAATGTTGATCACAAATATATGTGTGTAGGAATCGGACGGGGAATGGGAACGAGCAGTGTTCTCATTCATCTTGGCAGTGTCTGTGTCCATATCTTACCTGTTGATAGGTTTGCATCTTGGTGTGCACTGGTACTTTTTATATCGATGGTTGGATCACTGAGAAAACCGACCGACACCAGACCTATATAGGGTGTATCCACAGTGGACTGCAATCCTCAAGGTAACAGTTTATAATTACGTCAATTAGTCTATTCCAAATGGGTTGAACCTTAATGATCACATGCATTGGAAGGAACACACACACACACACACACAGACACAGACACAGACACACAGACACAGACACACAGACACACACACACAGACACACACACACAGACACACACACACAGACCCACACACACAGACACACACACAGACACACACACACAGCAACTCACATTAACACGTTAAAGCATACACTACCCACATTCCCACTCACCCACAATCTCACACATGCCCGAGGTCTAAAGGACTGTAATGTACGTACGGTTGTGTTAAGAGCTGAACAACAGATGGCACTGAAACTGGCCACGCTGCCCCCTAGAGGCGAGGTGAGGCGAGGTGGGAAGATTAATATGGTGCTGTTGGAATGTCTTAATATATTTCAGGGTTTGAGAAGTTAAAATATGAGAGTTGAACTTGATTTCTTTAGGTATGTGAGGTATGTTTATATATATAGAGATGGTCTTTTTTTAAGGGGTTTCTTTGTGGCTGGAGGGGGTGATGGGTAAGGGGGAGCATTCTTTTTTTTACTATACAATCCCTCACACCAATACACTAGATAAATGAAAGGAAGGAAGGAAGGAAGTTGGAAAAATGATTGGTTAGAAGTTGTCAGGTGTGGAAGATTATCTGGGATAGATTTACAAAGGTGATAATTTGGTTGTAATACAGGGTGGTAAGGGAAAGAGAATAAAGAATAGAAGGAAAAGGGAATATGGAGTAAAAAGAGAATAGAGAAAGAAGTGAGGGTAAGGGCGAGGTGTGAAGAAAAGTGGGAGGGGAGGAAGGTGGAGGGAAATGTCAGGAAGATGCCTGTTGGTAAAAAGATGAGAGGAGAGGCAGACAAACTGAAGAGGAAAGGAGAGGAGAGGAGAGGAGAAAGACATTTTGGAAGTGGAATGGAGGGAAGGGGAGGGAGGGAAGGTAAAGTGAAGAAGTACTGGGGGTGGTCCAGTCCAGGTGAGAGCCAGGTCATTAGGCCAGGTAACCTCACAGCAGGTAACACCACTGTCCTTCTGCTTCTGTCCTCAGGGTTTCTATCTCTCGCACACACACACACACACACACACACATACACGCACTCACACACACACGCACACACACACACACACACACACACACACACACACACACACACACACACACACACACACGCACTCACACATACACGCACTCCCACATTGAATTTCAGTCTCATTAGTGGAGATAAGAACATAATTATATCCATGTGGAAGTATTAAGCATCATTGAAATGTTGCAACAGATAAGACTTAGTTATAAACGTAATTGGGGAATCTTTTGCGAGGATTTTAATTGCACTAAACCCCCGATGTCTGTGAAATGAAAGTGAAGTAATAAGTTAATATAGACCTATAATAATTTGTACATCTGCTCATTAATCTCCCTCCCCCCCCCCTCCCCCCCAATGTCAATCGATTTGTAGTTTCATGAGGATCATATAAGGTTAGGGTGAGTGAAAGTAAGAGAGGTGGATGCACATAATGACTGAGAGATGTAATAATACATGTAATAATGTGAAATGAGCTCAGAGGGAGGGGTTGATGTGTGTGTGTGTGGGTGGGGGGTGATTTGAAGACACTACTGCGGACATTCACCCCTTGAATGATTGAGATCCTAGTGGCACCTCCATTATAGTCACAGGTGAGGTCAAGGTAAGTCATTGTAAGAGTCTCTGGCACCATCAAACATTAGGCACTACAGTTATTATGTCAGGTATAGGAATGCCACATGTGCGTCATATCTCAGTCATGTTTACACTGTGCACGGATAAACTTCAATGAAAATACACAGCGGTGCAAACGTAGGTTGGGTTGACAGTTCTATTTTCAGATTTTTCTTTCATTTCATCGGTGTAGCTGACAGACTCCCAAGAATATATCAAGAACACTTTAAACACATACGTGACTAACAATGTGTTTTGTGTTGAGATATTCTCACTACAGTAGGCCTAATAAATGGTAATGGCTACTGTCAACCTAATTCTGCACCACCCTTTTACAGTATTTTGTTGTTCTTACGTGACTGACTAATATGACCCAATACTAGACATATTGTATGTAGGATGCGGCAACACCATTAGCATACTAACATAGTCTATTTATTCTATTGGTCTTGGGATGCGATACACAGATTGGATAAGAAGAATAAACTGTTGATGCATCCTGTTATGTGTCTTTCCCCACACTGCCTTGCTGCTGACTGACCCTAAGCACAATGGGGAATAATCACTACCTACTCACCTTGTCACACCAACTCACCCCACCCACCCACACTCCTCTCCTCTCCTCATACAAACTACTCACTCACCCGTTCATCCTTCCCGTCCTCCCATTCTCAGTGTCTTTGTATCATCATCCACTATAATTTATACTCATAGTTCAATACTGCAGGATCGAGATCTATGTTAAGGTTCCCCACCCCTAAATGTTATGTGTTGTTGTTTGTTTACTTCAGTTGTTCCTGATGTTTTAAGGGACCCTGTGTTGTAGTCAGAAAATTGGAGATAAATGAGTCCTTCAAATGTTTGCCACGAAATACTACCGGTACTTATCTGGAAGGAGCTTGTTTGGTGGCATGGTCAGGAGGAATCAGAAGCCTCCCATTTTCATACACAATCACAGGTTTCCTTAAGGTTCAACTTTACACTTGGTTTCATCTTTCCATTTATCTTTGGGTAGGCTTTCTCTCATTTTACTTATTGATACCCTTTTATAATCAATACTACACTTAATGAGACCATGACCTGCCTTAATTCTATTTCATCCTAAAACAAGTTATAGTTTAAATATGTTTAGACAAACTTCATAATCTATCTTTACACTTATTCATCCCTTTCTCTGTCTTGACACTCACCACCCACACATTCTCGTACACACACATCCATCTGCCTAACTAATAGAACCACTAATTTTTAACATACACCCAATTTGTTATTGTGCATTGATCCGTGTGGTCAAATATACTTTATCAATATTTTTCTACACACATAAACAAAAGCAGTAACACATTTGAACTACATGTTCTTATCCTATATATTCTTATCCAATTTTCGCTCCTATCCACTTTATCAGTACGTTCCTATACACAGGGTCATTACGCTTTTAACACCTGGGTCGCTAATCAGGTGTGAGTTGGATACAGGATAGGTCAAGTCATGTAGAGAGTGACCTCCTCTCTCAACTCGACCCGACCCGACCCGACCCGACTTGTTCTGGTGGTGTTATCGTCACTCCTTATCTGTCCAACCTTCCCTCATCTTGGTTCATGGCTTGAATTTCACCATATTTATATTACGGTTCCTCTTTATTCCATTGTTATTAGTGTTTTCTTATGTCTTTTGTTTACTTGTATGTTACTGTCTTACTATTCATCCTTTAACTCTTTATCCTTTAACTCTTTTTCGTTATCTCTCTTATCCTCATTTGTCTTCTCTATAACTCACCCCCCCCCCCTCTCTCTCTCTTCCTGCCATATCCCATGAAAATTTTATTTGGTAACTTTTATTTTACTATTTTCCCCACTGTTCTTTTTGTCGCTTCTTATGTTATCTGTTTTCCTTGCCTATCATGTAGTATATTTCCCAACACTTCCTTTCTTCTCCTTTCTCTCTTCCAACCTCTCCCTTCTCCTTTCCCTCTTCCAATTTCTCCCTTCTCCTAATCTCCTCTCTCCCTTCCTATCTGGTTCTTTGTTTACCTTTACCGGGTGTGTGTTGACCCAGCCTGACCTCAGCTTGGGTCAGCCTTGATCACGCGCTTGTTCTTGTTGCCACTTGGGAGAGGAGAGGCGTGTTGCAGGGGAGAGGTGGAGGGGGAGGGGGAGGGAGATGAGGGAGGGTGAGGGGGAGTAGAAGGGAGATGAGGAGGGAGGGGGAGGGAGATGATGGAAAGGGGCAACGAGAGATGGAGTATAGGTGCATGGGAAAGGAAGGGAGTTTAAAATTAAGGGAGGAATCTGTTGTTGGTAAAGTGATGGCCTAGTGATTCCTCCAACTTATGCCACGAAACAGATCCTCTATTGGTAACACTGGGGTCGTCTGTTTCCTGGCATAGTTTGGAGGAATCTAGTAGCCTTACCAATTGACCAACAAGATTTTCCTCCCTTAAATGAGACTTAAAACTTAAAACTGAGGGGAAAGACAAATGAAAGTAAAGTAAGGAGGAAGGAGATGAAACGGGAAGAGTAAAAAACAAACCCTAGTCTGCCTTAGAGTGGTAATGAGTGGGAAGATGAAAATGGTGAGATGAAAGGGAGAGGATGGAGGATGAGAATGGTGATACGAGGGAGAGGAGGGAAGATGAAAATGGTGAGATGAAAGGGAGAGAAGGGAGGATGGGAATGGTGAGAGGAAAGGGAGAGGAGGGATGAGAAGGAGAGGAGACTGATGACTTTGAAATGGGTGTCTGGAAGGAGGAGGGTGGTGATGGTGGGCAGGGTGGTCATAATGAAGGCAGACTCAGGCAGGTAATTAGGCAACACAGGTGGTCGGGGTCCAGGTGGTGGGGGTACTGGTAGTGGGGGTGGTGGTGGGAGAATTGGAGTACTGGTGGTGGAGGGAGAGTGAGGGTAGGGTATTGGTGTTGGGGGTTTAGTAGTGGGGGTACTGGTGGTGTTGGGGGTTTAGTAGTGGGGGTACTGGTGGTAGTGGGGGTACTGGTGATGGTGGGGGTGTTGGGGGGGGGGGTTAGTGGTAGGGTGGGTGGGGGTAATAGTCATGGTGTAGTGTTGGTGATGCTGTTGTTTATAGTAAAGGAATATGAAAAAATGATAAAAGGTGAATCATGTTATCATCTTTCCTTCTGTCTGATATCACGTTGTTTGTACACCATGTTTTCTTCTCTTGATTCTCCTTCATCTCTTTTCTCGCGTCATTTATCTTTTTCCTATCTCTCATACAGTATCATCTTTTATCTCATCGTCCACCCGTCAGATCAAATACACAAGTTTTTTCTTCTCGTCTATAATTATATCTTCTAGTCTCTCCTTACTCTTAAAATTCTTCTCTTCCTTCTTTTACTGTCGCCATTTACTCCCTCTTGTTCCTAATTTCCTCTCCTCCTCCCCCTCTTTAGAACATACATACATACATACATACATACATGCATGCCCCCACCCCCCACACCCCCCACTTCCTCCCCTGTCTGTCCCTCGTTCTTCTCTCTACTTCTGATTCGGTCTTGTCCAGTTTCACACTAATATTCTTTTCTTTTTATATCCGTCGTTGTTTCATTCGTTTTTCCACTCATTCATTCATACTCTCATAATTATTACATCCCCACTTTCATTTGTTTATCTTTTATCCATCTTTCAAATTCTCCCAATTTTCTTATCTTCAGTCTCGTGTCCTTTTTAATCATCGTTTTTTCTCATACTTCTTTAGCCGTTATTCATTTTCTTAGTCTTCCTTTTTTCCTTTTCCTTCCCTTCCTTCCTCCCTCTCTCCCTCCCTCTTCCCCGCTATTGAAGCAGTAACGCCACTCCCCTGGTGGTCATGTGGGCAGCTAATGATTCGTCCCCCCCCCCCCACACACACCACACCTCCCAGCTGACTTACTCATTTCCACACCTTATGTCATTCACTTCACTCACACACCCTCACACAACTCGTCCTCTGCAGCTGACCTACTCATTTCCACACCTTATGTCATTCACCCCACTCACCACTCCCCCCACTCACCACTCCCCCCCACTCACCACTCCCCCCCACTCACCACTCCCCCCCACTCACCACTCACCCCCACTCACCACTCCCCCTCACTACACAACAACAACAACTCCTTCCTAGCTGACCCATTCATTTCACACGACCTCACTCACTCACTCACTCACTCACCTTGACTCCACTTCACTTACTTTCCTCACCAGATCCACACTGACCTCTTATTCCCTTGTCTCGCCTCATGTCAACTCATTATTTATATGATACAGGTAACTCTTTTCTTATTATTGTTTTTTTTTTTTTCAGTCGCCTGGATCACTAGGTTGCTTTTAGTAGATATATATTGAAACGGAAGTGTGGTACAAGATAATGTTTGTGTCTCACTGTTATTGGGGTTTGTTTACTTACTAGAATTCTACTGCTTTCTGATGGAGAGGAATGGGCGAGTTTGACTGGCATTGTTGTGTTGGGAGGGGAAGTATATACACCCTGGAGAAATAGGCACTCTAGTATACTGAGTTGTTTGAGTGCTGTGAAGGATTAATTTCGTGTTTTTTCCAAGGACAGCACATACCAAGTCAAAGTATGCATCTAAACACACACACACACACACACACACACACACACAACTCAGAACACTCACAGATGAATGTACAGTACAGTTTCACACCAGAAACATTCACGCACGTGTATGAAAATAAATCACATTCACATTGCCCCTCACAGCAGACAAACACACTGGAGTGATTATAGGCGGCGCCCGAACTGGTCAAAGGTCACTGTAATCAGGTCAATATGGTTCTTGTATAGGCACACTCACTCACCCACACACACACACTCTCACTGTCTTCCTTTCATTATTTCGTCTGTCTTCCTTTCATTCTTTCGTCTGTCTTCCTTTCATTCTTTCGTCTGTCTTCCATTCACTCTTTCGTCTGTCTTCCTTTCATTCTTTCGTCTGTCTTCCTTTCATTTTTTCCTCTGTCTTCCTTTCATTCTTGTCTCTGCCTTCCTTTCATCCTTTCGTCTCTGTCTTCCTTTCACTCTTCTCACCACATCCTCCCTCTTCCCATTTCCCCATTTTCTTTTCCCTTCTTTTTCTTATTCCGTCCTTCCTCACATCTCCCTTTTCCCTCCTCCCGTCGTTCCCATCTCTTTTTCTTATCCTGTGCTTCCTCCCCTTTTTCTTGTGTCTTTCCATCTTTACTTTTTCTTATTCTGTCTTTCCATCTCTCCGTTTCCTTATCGCGTCCCTCCTACCATCTCCACGTTTCTTTATTCCATCCCACTTCATACTTATTTCTCCCCATATCATTACGCCACTCCATTCTACACTTTTATTTTTGCTATTTCCCTTCTTTCTATCCTTTCATTTTTGCTATTTCCCTTCTTTCTATCCTTTTATTTTTGCTATTTCCCTGTCACCCCTTTCTGTACTAGAGAGATACAGTCGACAGCAGAAATTCGTCCCATTCAACTCCAGTGAGAGTAAAATAATAATAATAATAAACGGTTTATTTCTTTTCTTTGGCCTGGTAATCTGCTAACACTTTGAGAGTTGACATATATGAATTAAATGTATAATACTGAAGATCATTATAGCCAGTTAATTAAAGCATACATTTCAACTCTCATACAGTGTTACCAGATCTCCAGGCTCCTCTCACTTAACTGACCTGGACGAGTATCTGATGCTGACTGTACCTGGTTCGAGTTTTGAAGTGTACAGTAACTAGACACACACACAAACACACACACACACACGTACGCAGGATGGAAATTGTTGGTCCTAAAATGTACTGGAATTACACACACACACACACACACACACAGGACGGGAAGTGTTGGTCTTGAGGGAATGACCGGAAGCAAGACGAAACGCTGCCGGATGTAGTGCCAAGGTCTAAACTAATCCGACCCGACCTGACCTGACCTGACCTGACCCTCATTCTAAAATCAGATTACGTTTGTACATCTTACATCTGGCCCATTGGTTGTTTGATATCGTAAACATTACACTAATTATTAAGCCACATTACAAAGATATAAATGATAAATATCCAACAATTGTCAAGTTTGAGGTTAAATGTTATTATCTTTACTTAGGTTTTTGTTTATTATGCAATGCTGATCTCAAATATACGTATGATATCCAGCAGTTGTCTAGTTTGAGGTTAAATTGTATTATCTTTACTGAGGGTTGTATTCCTGCAATCCTGATTTCAAACATATCTTATCATTCTTAGTTTTTTTTACATTGTTATCCTCTTCTCTTCTATTAATTATTTCTTCTTCCTCCCCTCCTTCTTCCCCTCACCACCTTGTACTCCACCCCCACCCCTCCTCTGGCACTCCACCCCCTCCCCTCCTCTGGCACTCCACCCCCACCCCTCCTCTGGCACTCCACCCCCACCCCTCCTCTGGCACTCTACCCCCTCCCCTCCAAGTGGCACAAGGTCACATGTGGCGTAGAGAAGTGACCTGACATAAATGACCCTCACCCTCCCTCCAATCCTACATATGCATACAATCACTAGAAAACATACACACGGGAACATACACATTTTACATACTCATGAATCACTCTCTCTCTCTCTCTCTCTCATATATTCAATGGTCAGCACTCTTTCACATCAACTATCATTCCCTAACACACACACACACACACACACACACACACAGCCTCCCCTATACACAAACACAACATAGATTGATTGCAGGTATTCTCTTTACGCATAAACTTTTAATTTAATACACAATTTATTTAGTATGTATGCATCTCAGTCAATATGGATAGTTTTGTGTAGTGACGTGCCAAAGTATATATTGCTATTTGTTCTCCCAATGGTTGTTATTCTTGTTCGATTCTTTTTTTTACCTATTTCTATTTAGATTTTTGTTCGATTCTTTATTGGTTATTTCTATTTTGATTCTTGTTCGATCCTTTATTGGCTATCTAGGTTGTTATTACTTGTGTTGTTGTTTGTGTACTACTACTGTATTGTGCTATCAATCCTTCTTCTGTGTTTACTTCCATGTCCACTGGAGCTCTTTGTTGTTTACGGACTCCCTTTTGTAGTATAGTTTGATTCTTGTTCGATCCTTTATTGGCTATCTAGGTTGTTATTACTTGTGTTGTTGTTTGTGTACTACTACTGTATTGTGCTATCAATCCTTCTTCTGTGTTTACTTCCATGTCCACTGGAGCTCTTTGTTGTTTACGGACTCCCTTTTGTAGTATAGTTTAGGGAATAATCAGCCTCCGATTTGTCGACATTAATCTCAGCCCAGGCACTTAAGAACCTTGTGATGGTGTATGAAAAATTTGGAGGCTTCTGATTCCTCCAGACTATGCCACGAAACAAGATCCTTCCATATAGGTGGTGTTTTGTGGCTCATATACCTCCAAATTTACTGACTACATCACAGGGTCCCTTAATCTAATCCATCACTCAGAGTTTATTAATTGTTAGCTCGTGTAATGGTGTGTGATTTTTTTTTTTTTTTTTTTTTTTTTTTTTTTTGTCATTATTCACTTTGATGCCTAACCCTTGTAATATCCCTTTTCCACTCACTTAGGTCACCATTGGCTTTGTGAGGTAATGGTGATGATAAGTATCCAAGTTCGGTATTTTGATATTTTGTTTTTCGGTATTTTGGGTAATGGTGAGTCCCTTTGTGTTTTTTATTTATGACCAACAAAAACATGTACTACAGTATTTTCCTTATTGTCATTTATTTTCCTTATTGTCATGTTACAATAATTCGTTTGTGCTTAATTCTATTTTCATTCTTCTGATTCTCACTAGCCCTCACTTTTTTTTTTTTTTTTTTTTTCATACTTTCCGTTTTTCATCTCATTATCTTTCATTTCTTTCCTCCCTATATTTCCCATCTGTCACGACCCCCACCCCACCCTCTTTCCCCCAGTGTTTCTTACCTTCTCTCACTTTTATCCCCCTCTCTCTAGACCATTATATCCCCTCCCCTTCCTCCTTCCATCACGTTTGTTATATAGGATAATAATATCTCCTTCACGCATTATATCCCACTTTCCATTCCCTCACCTTTTTTTTTCTCCCTCATCGTCTCGCCTCTTCCCCTTCTTATTCCTTGCTTCCTTCTTCTCCCCCTCCTCCCTCTGACATCCCTTCTTCTATCCCTCTCTTTCGCTTCCCACCTTTTCTTCCTCTTTTCACATCTGGTTTATGCCCCATCCTTATATTTTCTTTTTCCTTGCCATTCCGTTTATTCTTTTTTGTTTTTGTTGTAGTAGAACGTAAAACATAACATTTGATGCAGTATATGGGTATCACATGTCTTATATAATAATACATAATAATAATAATATGTTTCTGTATATCGTCTAGAGTAATAATTCTAATACAATGAATACTATGAATAATAATAATAATATTTTCGTCCGGCCTCAATATCTCTGTTTGCGTTCCTCCGACTTTGTGACCTCTTAGCCTATAGCTCCCTTTAATGCTCTTCTCCCTCATCACACCTTCTCCTTAACCTTTTCATTTTCTATTCCCTAAGCTTCTCTTTGTATGTAACTCAGCAGCATTCCTGTACGGTATTGATGACTCCCCCCGACAGACAGATTAGTAAAGATCAGTAGGTCCTGTTGTTATTTGTCTACCTTTGTGTACAGGCATCATTTTTCTCACTCACTAGCTCTCACTTCACTAGTTTTTTTCCCACCCCTACACTTTATGTATGCCTTTCCCCCGTCTGGTCGTCCCTCCCTCCCTCCCACTCAACTCACCCACCACCCACGTTCACCCGTCCGCTCCCTCCCCCCAACCCCATTCAGTCCCCCATAAAGCCCACTCCCACTCCTACTTATACTCCCACTACCCACTCCTTCCACTACCCACTCCCTACTCCCACTCCTTCTACTGCCCATTCCTTCTACTGCCCATTCCTTCCACTGCCCACTCCTACTCCTTCCACTATCTACTCCCACTCCTTCCACAACCACACTCCCACCCACTACACCGACCTTTTCCATTCTTCCTCTCTACATTCCAGACCACTCAGATTGTTCTTTCTCTTCTATATATTTCACTTCTTTCACTTCACACAGCACTTATTACTCTTCACGCCAATTCATACTTTCATAATCGCTTTTGACATCCAAGTTTCATACTTTCGTGCTTTCATTTCATCCCATTCTACTACCCCCACAAAAAAAAAAAAAAAAAAAAAAAAAAGTTATAATAAAAATAAAAATGATTATAATTATATTAGTAGAAAAAAAAAGTACAATGCTTCTCCCCAGATGATTATGGTTGTTGTTGTTGTTGTAAGGTCTGAATTTCCATCTTTCTCAGTGGTGTTTACGGTCATAATCCCCTTCTCACTTACTTCATACCCATTTCCCCCCTCCTTTCCCTCACCCTCTCACTCCATACCTCCTCCTCCTCCCCACCCCCTCCTCCTCACCACCCCACCTTGTCCTCCCCTCCTCCCCACCCCTTCCTCCTCTCAAGCCTCGCGTTGCCATCCATTCATTGTGGACGTGTTGTGTGGGAGGACAAACATGGCTGCCCAGATGCATCCACTCCAACTGTCCTACCAAGATGGCCGCCTTTTGTCTTCACCTCCTCTCTTGTCTCTTTTGCCTTTTGATGAGCGGGTCTGGAACGTGGTGTGAATTGTTGGGGGTTTAGGTGGGGGGGGGAGGGGGGAGGGATCGAGTGGGGGTGATGTGGAGATAGGAATTATGTGGAAGAGTTTGGCAGTGGAGAAGGGGGGATCGAGTGGGGGGAGGGGGTGATGAAGGGGGGTGATGTAAAGGAGGAGGAGGAGGAGGAGAGGGACAGAGTTGACAGTCGCCTATAAAAGAGAGCCATCATACGGTTATAACATTCCAAAACTTTCACTCGAATTAATAGTTTAATATATTAGATAAAAAACATTCACTCAGATTAATAGTGTAATGTATAAGATTAACACTGGCTCTGTTTATCATTTTTATGCTTTGATTATATCAATTGGGGTTTATTTATTAAGCTTTGTTTTGTTATGTTTTGATTATATCCATTGGTTTGTTTGTAGTAATATTTTTTGGGCTGTTTTTTTTTTTCCTTCCATATATCTCCCATTCTAACGACTCTGCCTCCAGTGTCACCCCCCAATTCTACACCTCTTCACCTCCCTCACTCCCATCCTTTTCACCCTTCACCTCTCTCTTCTCTTCACTTCATTTCTCTCCTTCACCTCCCTCCTTCTCTTCACCTCTCTCCTCTTATCTTCACCTCTCTCCTCTTCTCTTCCCCTCTCTCCTCTTCTCTTCCCCTCTCTCCTCTTCTCTTCCCTCCTCTTCACTTCACCCCTCTACTTCACATCCCTCCTCTTCTCTTCACCTCACCCCTTCTCCTTTGCCCCCTCTTTCTCTTCACCTCCCTCACATCCCTCACTTCCCTTGCCCCTTCTTACTCCTCCTCCTCACCCCTTCTTCCTCCTCACCTCCCTCGCTCATTCCTCAGTACCCCCTTTCGCTCCCCCTTCCCCTACTTCAACCCCCCCCTTGCCCCCACCCCCTGCACAACACCCTGGACGAAATTCTTGTTTGTTTCTTCATTATCTTCACCCTGCAGCTGCTTTCATCCCCCCTCTCTCCTCCACCCCCCCTCCTCCACACCCCCCCCCCACACGACTCTCATTGCCTCCCACTCTTACTGAAATAGTTTGGAGGAATCATATGCTCCAGATTCACCACCCAAAACAATTAATGTGGTATACCATCCCTACCACTATAACCAGTAATGATCATCACATCCTCATCTACATATACCTAAGCACTTCTTATTTTTACTAACCACCATAACTGCTTATTAACATCCTGTCTTCAAACATACATACATACCTTCTTGCTTCTATTTTTACCTTCCCTACTATAGGCTACCCACATAATGTTTCCCCTCTATTATAATTATATACAAAATCACCCTTCACCAGTTTTCCCCTCCCTTTGCCCTTCCACTTACCTTTGTCACAATTATATTACCGTACCTACCTACCTACCGAGAGAGAGAGAGAGGGAGAGAGATTAAGAGAGAGAGAGAGTGTGTGTGTGTGTGTGTGTGTGGTGGGAAGAGTACGAGAGCGAGTGAGGAGAGAGGAAGGGAGAGAGTACGCCAGTGAGTGATGTGGTGAGAGGAGTACACGAATGAGTGATGGGGAGAGAGAGAGAGAGAGAGAGAGAGAGAGAGAGAGAGAGAGAGAGAGAGGAGAGTACACAAATGAGTGATGTGGGGAGAGAGGAAAGTCATCACCCAGCTTGGCCAAGTATTATTAAACAGATGCTCAGCGGGTGACTAGCCTCTCACTCTCTCTCTCTCTCTCTCTCTCTCTCTGTGTGTGTGTGTGTGTATGTGTATGTGTGTATGTATCCACCCCCTCTCTGTATGTAGGTGTGTCTATATCATCTCTCTCTCTCTCTCTCAAAAGCACACACGCGTCAACTGTGCGTTTGTATGTATCGTAAGGTCACAACATTAAATAAACCATAGACCACCCATACTGTTATCTGTACGCTTTTATTTTATACTGTCAAACTATTCCGTTGTTGAAAATAGACTGACCGTTTCCCATACACACGCGCACGCTCTCACCGCCCGTCATAAAAACGCCCACCCTTCCCAGCTGTCTGCTTAAATTCTTATCTACCTTTTTACCCTTCTGTCTCACCTACTCGCCAGCCCATGTGTCTGTCTTAGGTTTTTGCATCTCCCCAAGTTACTCTTTATCTACTTGTCTCCCATTGACTTGTTCTTCTTTATCTCTACAAAGTTACGGTACTCGTCTGTCTTTACTGTCTGCGTATACACATTGTCTGAAGAAGGACACGTTGTTGTTGTTGTTATTGTTGTTGTTGTTGGATTGAATTAGACTGGTCCATCCAAAGTGACACACCAAACATTAATTAAATACTGGAAGAAACTTACGTGACAACATTGGGAGGAACCAGCAAAATCCAATTATTATATGGACCATTTATGTATTTAGTCTGCTGGGAAAGTACATGTTAATTATTTCCGGTCTGCAGTCCGTATATCAATCTAGATAACCTGTACTTTATTGCTTGTGTTCCTCTGTCTTATTTCTCCCGGTATTCATGAAGTCAACGTGGGGCTTCTTTTATAGACTCTAATATTGTGGGTAATACTGTACTTCAAGGTTCTGTGTCTGTTTCATATGGCACCCTGCTGTCATGTTGAATAGGTTTAAGAGGCTGGCAGTGCTCGGGTTGGCTATAGGTTTTGATAGGGTAGGAAAGGGTAAGGTAGCATGGTAGAGCACTATGAATGTTTGCATCAGTAAGGCATTGTTGTTATGAAGGATAGCATGGAAAACAATCAAGTAGGATGCCAGGGTCAATATGTTAAACAGAGGAAGGTATATAGAGTTTGGAAGAGTGTAAGAAGAGAGGGAGAATAAGCACAGAAGGCAGGGTAGAGCACAAGAGGCCAGGTGAGGGAAGGTAGAGGAGGTCAAAGGTGAACAACTGCAAGACAGCTGATGGCCTTCTAACCTATTCCATCCCCCAGCTATCTCCCTCTTCTTCCTTCCCTCTCCACCCCACTGGACCCTCCCTCCCTTTCCTTCCCCGTCCTTGCCACTGGCCTCTCCCTCTCCTTCCTTCTCACTGGTCTCCCTTCCACCTCTCTCCCTCCTTTCCACCCCTAGTTTCCACTCTTTGTTCCCCTTAATCTTATTTTCCTTCAGTTACTTTATGCACATTCTTATCTTCTCGATTCTTCGCTTTTTTCTCCTTTGCTTTCTTCTATTTGTCTAACCAGTTCTTTGCCACTTTCCTATTCCCTCATTTTCATCTTCTACCTTTTGTATTTCCCCATTCTTATTCAACTTACTCCATTTGTACCCCTTCTCTCATATCTGCCCCACCTCCATCGCCTTTCACCCCTTCCTTTACAACCTCCTTATCCCCTCCCAAGCAGCTACCCCCCTAACTTGCCCGCCTCTCCTCTCCTTCCCTCCCTCCCTCCTCCTCCCTTCCTCCTCTCCCTCCCTTCCTCCTCGCCCTCCCTCCCTTCCTCCTCGCCCTCCCTCCCTTCCTCCTCGCCCTCCCTCCTCTCCCATCTGCCACCCTGAGGTGAAGAGGAAGTGCCCTGGGCCCCGGTAGCTGCCTCATCCCCACCCCCATCTTTGCAGTACACCCCCACCCCCATCCTTGCAGTACACCCCCACCCCCTTCTTTGCAATACCGAGTGGTTAGTGTTCTGGACTCGGAATCCATCAGTCGGGAGATCGATTCCTCTCAGCTGAGGGCCTAAGAATATTTACTCTTCCGATTTGAGTGTTAGGAACTATCTATAAGGCCACCGAACGTTGTAAAACACCCTCGCTGGTACCATAACAGCTGCAGTATTTGGGAATTACCCTCACTTTCCTCCCTCTGTGGCTGGGTACCAGTTTGGAAGTCGTGACGTGTCTGTGTGAGTAGCAGTAGACTTGATGAAGCTTATGTCCAGTGTCGGAACATTAAAAAAAAAAAAGAACCACGCCTTCAGTATGACACACGGCCACTCGCAGTCTGGTGGAAGAGAAGAATGGGAAAGATGAGGGAGAGAGGGATAAACAAGGAATATGAGTGAAGGATGAGAAGTACAGGAGAGAGAGGAGAGGAAAAAAAAAACAGTACTATTCCTACCCCCTCTTTCTCTTTCTCTGTCCATTTTTTTTACGACTATTACTAATTTTCACTTCTATTTACCCGATACCTATTTTTTGCTTCTCATTTCCTTCTTGCCTTTTATTCCACTCCTTGAATTTACCCCCATTTCCACTCTAATCCTTCTACTTCAAACCTCCATTATCTTGTTCTTTAGTTTGTTTATACCTCCTCTTCCTATATAAGTTCTCTTTATTTTTTCTTTCTACTTTATCCATATTACTGTCTTCCATAGCCTAGTTATTCTTTAAAATTAATATTTCTCATTACCTACTTTTCTCGTCCCAATAATGATCATATAAGTCGTATTCTCTCTACTTTCTTCATCTCACGACCCTCTTCACACCCTGCTTCCTCTCTACAGTCCTTCCTCACCTCACACACACACACACACACACACACACACACACACACACACACACACACACACACACACATACACACACGACCACTCATTCATCCGGTCTAACACGGTACCAGTTTTCAAGAAGCGGGACGGGACGGATAGGTGGTGGTCTAGACTGGGTTTATGACGAGGGTGAGAAAGGATAGGTGAAGGGGGAGGGAAGAGACAGTTAGTAGTTCCTTTTGTGGTAGTGTCGGGATGAATGGATTGGGAGGGAGTAGATATATACTGTAGGATAGGTGGAGAGGAGGGATAGGTGGGGTGACGGTAGCAATATAAAAAAAAAATGTCTGGTTGCCTTCTAAATGCCTCTCCCACATCCTGCCTTCAGTATAAATGTCTTTTATTTATATATTTCTTTATACAGAATATTGAATTTATCCATGAATTTATGTTATGACTTATATAAAGAACATAGGAGGCAAAACTGTTCTAGGGAGTTGAACGTACTGGAGAGAAGAGGAAGGAAAGGAAGGACAGGAAGAAATGAAAATGTTGGTGGGTATGGGGATGGGAGGTGGGCGACAGACAGACAGAGGAAGAAGTCGTCTGGAGAGAGAGGAAGTGTGGGCACGCGATAATAACCCTCCCTCAGCTGGCCAGTATAGGTTGATAGTTGCATCTGTCGCACCACACTCTTCACCTGGGGGCACCTGTTTGTTTGTTCGTTCGTTCACTGCTTGGCATCTGTCGGGCCATGGCGGTCCGTTGTGTGGCCCTGGGGTTCTGAGGAAAGGTCTAGGAAAGTACTGAATGGAGAAAGCTGCAGGAGGAGGAGGACAAGAAACGGTAAATGAAATTGATTGGGAATGGGAGGTAGAGAGAAATGTGGAGAGAGAAAAGATTAGAATGGGATGAATTGTATGAAGAGAAAGAGAATGGAGATAGTAAGAGAGGAAAGAAAAGGAAGAGGAAGGAGGTTTTGAACAAAAGATTAATCAGTACCCCTAGTTTATCACACATAATCAAACGATCTCGGTGAACATTTTTCTTCAAATATTGAGACAACAGAACATATTTAATTACCGTGTATGTTCTGTTTATATGGTGTTCGATGGAGCAAAACACTTGTAGGGAGAGGGTTCTAGAAATTAATACAACCCACTATGTTTCATTATAGGCCAATTCAGATCCCCTTTGCCGTTATGTCATATTATTTGTGTCCACTGTATAGGAAACTACTAGGCCCAATCTCAGTGTACTTCAGTAATGAGGCTGCCGTCAAAGGGTAAAGGGAGGGGAACTTCGCATACTAATTATGTTGTGAGTAGCCCGCCACCTCAACCCGTCAGTAATCAGGCTTCATCTTATATACTACTCCCTCACACTCACACCATGAAGCCTCACTCGGCACACCGCACCCATCACCCTACTGTTGGCTGACTGGTTGGCTGGCTGAGGGATTATTAGAGTACAGGTTGTGGGGAACTTTCTTTGGAGTGTAGTGAAGGTGAATCTTGCAGAACACCTCGCCTTTACAACTTTACAGTAAGCATTAGTATCTGTTTATCAGTTTACTCTGTAAGTCTTTGTTCTTGTTATATATAAAATTGTGTAACTTTAGTTCAGGTACCCCTATATATAGCATAGGAACTGAAAAATTTGAGCAGTTAAATGGTTAATTAGAATAAACTCATCTACTCTGTACCAAGAAATTTCAGTCAAGAATTATTCAGTGATAGACAGAGAAGAGGCAATTCATCTGTTATTTAATTAAGCTTTGGTGTACTGTTAATTTGTAAATAGTATGGCAACATTACAATTACATATTAAGCCTCTTAGACTTGTCATCTGACAGTCTAAGTTTTGGGCGATTCCTTTTAATAGGGACGACAGTACACCAGACATATTCAGTAATGTGTACACAGGTAGGTATGAAGCACCAGATGACTTAAGGATTAAAATACGAGCAAGTTGTACATTTCCTAAGTCCGAGAGTGAAATTAAAAGTGCCTAATTCCTCCAACTTAATTTGGCCAGAAAATCAGAATAACCAGAGGAAACTACAGTACTTTCCCTCTGATATGATGTTAAACAAGTAAACGTAAATAGAGATCACAATACGAAGATGTTATTTACATAATCTAGTACACATAGTAAAATTCACCATCTCACGTTTACTCCACTCATCCTTTCCCCAATCGCTCTTTTGTTGCCTCTCCTCGTTCTTTATTCTGTATTCTTTACCCTCCTGTCGTCCCCTTGTCCTATCTAGATTTTTCTCTTTTCTATATTCATCTTTAAAACCCTTACTATTTTATTTCTTGGCCCTAAACTCTTGCTTCTAAACTCTTTCTTTACATGCATGTCCTTTCCCTTCCCCATCTACACCACCCCATCCATCGCCTTTTCTCTTCCAACTTTCTTTCCCCTCCTCACTCACATTCTTTCCCCTCCTCACTCACATTCTTTTCCCTCCTCACTCACATTCTTTTCCCTCCTCACCCACATTCTTCCCCCTCCTCACCCACATTCTTTCCCCTGCTCACCCACTTTCTTCCTCCTCCTCACCCACATTCTTACAATTCCTCACCCACTCCCTCCTTCCCCAACCACTTTCTTTCCCCTCCTCACCCACTTTCTTCCCCCTCCTCACCCACATTCTTCCTCCTCCTCACCCACATTCTTACAATTCCTCACCCACTCCCTCCTTCCCCAACCACTTTCTTCCCCCTCCTCACCCACATTCTTCCCCCTCCTCACCCACTTTCTTCACCTCCACCCACATTCTTACAATTCCTCACCCACTCTCTTCCCCCTCCTCACCTACTTTCTTCCCCCTCCTCACCCACATTCTTCCCCCTCCTCACCCACATTCCTCGAGTCTCGTATATACCCTCCTCATCAAGTCGGGTAACAGAAAGGCTTGTTAAATTACACACACATATTGTTTGTCGCCTCCTGATTAGCATGTCACCTGGACTAGGCCTACCTGTGCGGTGTAGGCCTAAGTAAGCACGGTGCCCAGGTGGTGGTGGTGGTGGTGGTGGTGGTGGTGATAGTGATAGTGTTTGGTGGTGGTGGTGGTGAAGGCTGGCTGGCTGTCTGTCTGTGTGTCTGATAGTGTTACCTTGCTTCCTTGTGTGGTGAAATGTATATGTCAAGATGGTGGGTGGAAGAGGCGGGCTGCTTACTTCCTTCCTCCTCCTCACTTACTTCCTTCCTTCCTTTCTTTCTTTCTTTTTTCCACCTTCCCTATCTTCCTCCTTCCCTTACCCCCCCTACCACCCCTACCACCATCTCCTACCCCCCACCAACCCCTAACCCCACCCACCATCACCACAAATCCCCCACCACAACATCCAACTTCACCATCACCTCACTATCACCAACACCACCCACCAACACCACCCACCAACCAACACACCTATACAGTATACCCACACCCAGACGCCCACCTACTATCCATGTCATCATACACCCTAACACCTGCATCCTTGCCCCGACACTTACCTCTTTCCTATACTCCATAAACACGACACCTCTTCCGTCCTTACCCTTCCTCTTTTCTTCTTCCTACACACACACACACACACACACACACACACACACACACACACACACACACACACACACACACACACACACATCTCTTCCTTGCTCTTTATACACACACACCTCTTCCTTGCTATTTATACACACACACACACACATCTCTTCCTTGCTATTTATACACACATACCTCTTCCTTGCTCTTTACACACACACACCTCTTCCTTGCTCTTTATACACACACACAAACTCACCCACCTCTTCCTGACTCGTTTTAGATTCTTCCTTCTTTCTACACACACGTTTGATTTCCTCCAATCCCTTTTGCATAATTGTATCCCTTCTATCTCTTCTTTATTTCACTTTTTCCCTCGAGCTGCCTTCTTTACTTATCCACCAACCAATTCCAATTCTCTACAATAATATTCGTCGAGATACACGTGCAGGTATCTTCTTCACTTGTGTTCATTCTATAGAGTAGATGTATTGTCCTCTCCTCCCCATCTATTCTTTCTCGCCTCTCTCCGTCTCTTCCTCTTCTTTCTCACCTCTCTCCCTCTCTTCCTCTTCTTTCTCACCTCTCTCCCTACCTTCCTTTTCTTTCTCACCGCCCTCCCTCCCTTCCTTTTCTTTCTCACCTTCTTTTTCTTTCTCACTTCTCCCTACTTTTCCTTTTCTTTCTCACCTCCCTCTCCCTTCTCTCCCTCTCCCTTCTCACCTCTCTCCCTCTCCCTTCTCACCTCTCTCCTTCTCCCTTCCGGTCTTCCGCTTTGATACGTAAACCGTCTTATCTAACAGGCTACCTTTCCTTCCCCTCCTCCCCTTTCCCAATTCTCCAGCCCTTCCCTTTAATTCCTACCTGCCTCAGTGTGACACCTACGCCTGTCTGAGTTACCTACCTACCTACTACCCTACCTACCTACCTACTACCCTACCTACCTACCTACTACCCTACCTACCTACATACTACCCTACCTACCTACATACTACCCTACCTACCTACATACTACCCTACCTACCTACATACTACCCTACCTACCTACATACTACCCTACCTACCTACATACTACCCTACCTACCTACATACTACCCTACCTACCTACATACTACCCTACCTACCTACATACTACCCTACCTACCTACATACTACCCTACCTGCCTACATACTACCCTACCTACCTACATACTACCCTACATATTTCCCTCCCTACTTACATACCTCCCTCCTTACTCTCATACCTCCTTATACATACCATTTCTCCCCACCTCCATCCAGCCCACCCAGCAGCCTACTCTCCCCCACCCACTCCCCCACCCACTCCCCCACCAGCCAACTCTCCCCCACCAGCCAACTCTCCCCCACTTATATATATGTCTACCATCTGCCTACGCCTACACCTATATACCTGTCTGCCATCTGCCTAAGCTGGACCACGTGCGGGCAACTGATACACCCGTCGTAACTCAACCCTGATCTAGCCTGACGTGTGTCGCCTTCTGGGTTGCACACACACACACACACACACACACACACACACACACACACACACACACACACACACACACACACACACACACACACACAGGGCCAGACGAGGGAGGGTATTTAAACAGTGTCTGAAGATCTTGGCATTTATGGACCTTTAGGATCAGCATTATAGGACTGGCTGGGTATGGTTTTAATAAGTAATTATAATAGACTTATGTTGAGTAAATGTGTTCTATATTGAAGTGTTATACGGGTGAAAGAAAGGTTCAACAGACTGGAGTTAAACCTTTGTAATGTGTTTGATTGTTTTTTATAACTTTTGATAATTGTGTAGGGTATTTTAAACAGTGTATAGATAAGTTGGAAAAAAAAAAAAAAAATAATAATAGTAAGGATGGTATGTGGTGTATAAACTATTTTGAGGTATACCGTATAGGGAAGGGGTTTTGTGCAATTGGTAAGCGATGTTGTAAACTCGGAGAAAGGTGGTTTTATACGTTTTGAAGTGTTTGAGGGAGAATAAAAAGGATACCCAAAGTAGATGCGGATTCTTAGTGAACGCCTCATACATCCATCAGTGTAGACAAAAAAAAAAATATATATATATATATATATATATAAACTTTTGGCTCAACTGGAGGGAAACACTTTGAGATAAGCAAAGGGATGGTATATAATTGTTTAGCTTACCGTATGTGTCAAACTCCACACACTGTTTTTAAACGTTCTTGGACATTATAGACAGGGAAGCTGTTCTCCCTGACTTGTGATTTGCCGGACTGTTTGGAAATACACAGTTTCCTCAGAACGCTA
Organism: Petrolisthes manimaculis; assembly: GCA_034508575.1. NCBI lineage: Eukaryota > Metazoa > Arthropoda > Malacostraca > Decapoda > Porcellanidae > Petrolisthes > Petrolisthes manimaculis. Next base: position 74,351 of record JAWZYT010004550.1, read on the forward strand.
AGTAATAAAAAAATATTTTCCTAGTGCTATTTTTAAGATATTACTTTGTTCTTCGTTTAATGATGAAGAGCAGTATAAATGAAAATCACACGATAGTCTGACATGGCCTTGTATCTGATACATATTGGTTCAAAATGTTGCTGTGAAATCATAGATGGAACTGAATTATCACTTTAAATAACACATTGAATTCTAAATAATCCTATTGATCCATTCATATTTTGACACGTAATATGCGTAAACAAACCTCTCAACAGCCAGAGTATCAGTGTAAGTACCCGGTAATGAAATACTCTTAGTGTGGACTCTCCTCTGCCGTACATATTATACATAGAATCCAGGGTTATGTGTACCGGAAACCCATGTTGAAGTGGGAGGGACGACACACCCAATGAATGACAGGTTGTGGACGCCAGGTAGCGACTGGGTTAACCCGTTGGTACCGTGGTATATACGGTCCTAAAATATAGCCGGACAAACTTCGTAACTCCATGCATGTCGGTAGATCTCCACTATACTCTCTGCCGGTAGATCTCCACTATACTCTCTGCCGGTAGATCTCCACTATACTCTCTTCCGGTAGATCTCCACTATAGTCTCTACCCTATATTTCCCATTAGTGCATCCCCAGTAGTAAACTTATCATGTCTAGCATTGCCTGTACTCGCTCATGTCAAGGGATGTACGGAGGAAGCAAGAGAAGGGATGGTCGGTGTTTGGACCACTTTGTGTGTTGTGCCGTGAAAGGTGTCGGCTGGAAGGTGTGCTGCTCGGGGGGAAAAGTGGCTCCAATTTGTGTGTTAAAGTGAGACGTTAAGCCCGTTACAGTTACCCAGGTTACATTTACACGCATGGAACGGGTAAGGAAAAAAAAAAGGCAGGAAAGGAGCTCAAGTTCTGTATTCCTCTTAACACCCGAAGCTTTGGAGGACTACAGACAGGCCTTGAGTTCTTTCCTCACCTTCTTCACACGTTTTCCGAGCCATTTATCATGATGAACCAACAGTGCATGCATTTAATACACTCAGATGAATATATTAATGGAATGCACACAAGCACACACATTTTAGACTCATACCATTAGAGAAAAGATATGAAAGACTGAAAGGAAGGTATAAGTAAATAGAGAAGGAGAAGAATGCCGGTCGTACACAAGAATAATGAAAAAAATTAAACGATAGGAGAAAAAATGCAACACACGAGATGGATATAAACAGAAAAGGTGGATGAACAGAGATGAAATGGAGGGAAAAGGAATGAATGGAGAGACGATGAAGGCAAACAGCAGTTGTGATAAGGGTTGTGAGACGGTGGTGGTGGGGGGGGGGGTGAGCTGAGGAGAGAGGGTGAGGTGGAGGTGGCGACCGGGTCATTCAACATCTGGGGTCACTTCTTAGGGTCATCTGGCAGCTGAATTCAGGCAGAAACAGCGAGAAGGGATGGAGGGGGAAAGCGGGAGAAGGGAAGAGATGGATAGGGAGGGAGGGAGGGAGAGGTAGACGTAGAGGAGGTAGGGGAAGAGAGGAGACACAAAAAGAGGTGAACCGAGAAAGAAGTTAGACAGACTTAAAAGATGTATGGCAAGGGAAAAGTAGGATGAAGACTGACCAACTTCAAAAGGGTACAATGTGAAGCGTTTGACAGACACACACATGAGACGTGAGTGGGATTAATGTGGTGTGCATAATTATTATCGCTTTAACCTCGAGTACACACTTGTGCACGCTCAGTCATCCACCCACAACTTTCATACTTCTAATGAATTGAACCTTCACTAAATATAGCTTACCTACCAACCTACCTATTCCTGCCTCTCCTACTGTCCCTCCCCTCCCCTTCCTCTTTGCCCACCTACCTACTCTTGCCTCTCCTCCTACTCCTGCCTCTCCTGCTACCCCTCCCCTCCCCCCTTCCTCTTTGCCCACCTACACACACACTACTACCTACTGTTTATACTTTACTACATACCCTACCTACCTACTTACATGCTTATCTGCTTGTACACTATTTACACATACCTGCTACCTACCTGTACAGTGTACCTCCCTCCTACCTACCTTTACCTCCCTCCTACCTACTCTTACCTCCCTCCTACCTACCTTTACCTCCCTCCTACCTGTTTGTACCTACCTCCCTCCCTCCTACCTGTTTGTACCTACCTCCCTCCCTCCTACCTGTTTGTACCTTCCTCCCTCCTACCTGTTTGTACCTCACCTCTACATGCCCGTATTTACTTACTATAACACTTTTCTCACCACTATTTTTCCACTCCCACTGAACATTCACTCACTCACCCACCTCTGCTTACACCTACTGATACTTACTCTCCTATCTATTTGTACCGACTTTTACTTATTTTATGCAAACATTTTTTCCACCTTACACTTATTTTTCCTTCCGTCTGTCTGCTGCCCACTTAAAAAAAAACACTTCTCCCACCTACCGAGCCAACTGCCACCTATATAGTTCGCTTATCCCACCTCCATTGGTACTCATATACACTTTCATTCACTGTAACTCTCCCCCATTCACTCCCACACACTGTAACTCTCCCCCATTCACTCCCACACACTGTAACTCTCCCCCATTCACTCACACACACTGTAACTCACTTTCATATTCACTCGTACCCTCTTCTCCCACACATTTTAACTCGTGCCTACCAATCTACCTGCATGCCCCCACTTGTACTCGTTCTCCTCCTCCCACTCACCTGCCGACCGACCCATCTGCCACCCAGCCCATTTACTTTCCCACCTCCCAGTCTGCCGGTAGCTTCCGAGTGCAGGCGATAACCATCTGTTGTCAAAACCCGCCACCGTCCTGTCACATCCGGTCCAGTTGAGGCACGGGCAGGGCATGGGGAGGGGGAATGGGGGGGAGGGGAAGGAAAGTGTTGGAGAGCAGGGGAGGGAAATTATTGGGAGAGGCGGGTAAGGAAGGTGTTGAAGAGGAGGGGAAGGAAATTATTGGGAGAGGAAGAGAAGGAAGGAAAGTGTTGGAGAGGAGGGGAGGAGAAGGAAAATGTTGAAGAGGAGAAGGAAGTAAAGTATTGGAGAGAAGGAAAATGCTGGAGAGCAGGGGAGGAGAAGGAAAGTGTTGGTGGGGAGAGAAAGGAAATTATTGGGATGAGAAAGGAAGGAAATTATTGAAGGGGAGAGGAGGGGAAGGAGAGTGTGGAAGGCAAGGGAAAGGAAGGAAATTGTTGGAGAGGGGAAGGAAGGAACGTGTTGATATAGGATGAGTAGGAAAATGTTGGAAAGATGGGAAAGGAAAGTAGTATTGGAGAGTAGGGGAAGTAAAAAATGGATAGAGGAGGGGGTGGGGGAGGAAGAAGGAAAAAAAATAATAAGACTATGGAGAGAGGAGGGAAAGACAGCTGGGAGAGGACTGAAGGAAAAGGGAGGAAATACAGGGAAAGAAGTTGTGTGTTGGGAAGGAGAGCAAGCTATAGGGAAGGGGGTTTGGGAGGAGGAAATTTAATACAGAGTGCCTTTGGGTGGAGGAAAATTGGGATTGCTTAGGAAGGAGTAAGGGAAAGTAGGAAGAGGAGGTGAGGAAAGTGTGAGTATGGTAAGGAACGTGAAAGAAAGGTGGAGAGATACTAAGATGGGAGAGGAAAACAGAGTGGAGAAGAAACCGTAGAAGAAAAGCGACCTGGAGAAGGAAGGAAAGGAAGGATAGGAATGTTAGATATAAACGGAGGAAAGAATGGAAAGCAAAGACAGGGGAGATGGAGGAGTTTGTTCGTATACCATTATTTAGGGAAGAGAGTGAGGAGAGGTGCAGGAAGAGAGTGAGGAGTGGTGCAGGAAGAGAGTGAGGAGAGGTGGAGGAAGAGAGTGAGGAGAGGTGGAGGAAGAGAGTGAGGAGAGGTGGAGGAAGAGAGTGAGGAGAGGTGGAGGAAGAGAGTGAGGAGAGGTGGAGGAAGAGAGTGAGGAGAGGTGCAGGAAGAGAGTGAGGAGAGGTGGAGGAAGAGAGAGTGAGGAGAGGTGGAGGAAGAGAGAGTGAGGAGAGGTGCAGGAAGAGAGTGAGGAGAGGTGCAGGAAGAGAGTGAGGAGAGGTGGAGGAAGAGAGAGTGAGGAGAGGTGGAGGAAGAGAGAGTGAGGAGAGGTGCAGGAAGAGAGTGAGGAGAGGTGGAGGAAGAGAGAGTGAGGAGAGGTGCAGGAAGAGAGAGAGTGAGGAGAGGTGGAGGAAGAGAGTGAGGAGAGGTGGAGGAAGAGAGAGTGAGGAGAGGTGGAGGAAGAGAGAGTGAGGAGAGGTGCAGGAAGAGAGTGAGGAGAGGTGGAGGAAGAGAGAGTGAGGAGAGGTGCAGGAAGAGAGAGAGTGAGGAGAGGTGGAGGAAGAGAGTGAGGAGAGGTGGAGGAAGAGAGAGTGAGGAGAGGTGGAGGAAGAGAGAGTGAGGAGAGGTGCAGGAAGAGAGTGAGGAGAGGTGGAGGAAGAGAGAGTGAGGAGAGGTGCAGGAAGAGAGAGAGTGAGGAGAGGTGGAGGAAGAGAGTGAGGAGAGGTGGAGGAAGAGAGAGTGAGGAGAGGTGGAGGAAGAGAGAGTGAGGAGAGGTGGAGGAAGAGAGAGTGAGGAGAGGTGGAGGAAGAGAGAGAGTGAGGAGAGGTGGAGGAAGAGAGAGAAAAAGTGGAGAAAGAGAGAGGAAAAGTGGAGTATTGTTGAAAGATGGCTTTAATGAGGTAGAAAATGTTTAGGGTGGTGAGAATATATCTAAAATTAGAGGAGATACTAAAACATTATAGATAGAGGGCGAGGACTAAAATAAAATATGTTATGATAAACAGTGTGAAAGAGTAAAGGAGAGAGAGAGAGAGAGAGAGAGAGAGAGAGAGAGAGAGAGAGGTTGAGTAAATGGGAGGGTGAGGGGGTAGGGAAAGAGAGAGTGAGAGAGATGGTTGAGTAAGTGGGAGGGAAAGAGAGAGAGAGAGTAGTTGAGGAAAGTGGAGAGAGAAATATGGGTACGATCTCCTTCCGTTGCATCTGGTCAGTGTGTATCCGTATGCAAGCTGTCTCTCTCTCTCTCTCTCTCTCTCTCTCTCTCTCTCTCTCTCTCTCTCTCTCTCTCTCTCTCTCTCTCATTTTCTATATCTACCTACAGTCCCCTTCTCCCATTACCCTTTCTCCCCATCTCTCCCATATTACTCCTTTATCATCTATCTCGTCTTTTGATGGGAGGTAAACTAAACGGAGAAGGGAAATAAATGCTTTGGAAGAAGGTAGTTAGGGAAGAAGAAAGGGAGGTAAAGAAGAGAAGGGAAGGTGCCAAGAAGGGAGGGAGATAAAGTGTTGGTGTGTGGCACTGTGTGTTGTAAGAGAACTGTCGAAGTGTTTACAGTGTAGGGGAGTTTGATAGCCTGGGGTAGAGGGGAGGTAAGTGGCAGGGGAGATGAAGGTGGGTGGGTAGAGGGGTGTGGTGGAGTAGAGGAAGGAGAGTGACAGAGGAAAGTGCATGGATACATATGTAGGGTAGAGGGGATGGGAGGGAAGGGAATGCTGGACACAATGGGGAGAGTAAGGGAGAAACTTAATGAAGATGTGGAAAATGTCAGGGAGTAAATGAGGCGCTGAAGTGGAAGTGACAGATTTATTTTTTTTCTTTTAGATCTCTCCTCTCCATTTCCCTCATTAAGAATCCTTGAGTGTACGGAACCCCACGGAAACGATACGAGACAATAATTTTCCCGTGTTGGTGTCCGTGAACGTATGTATGTATGTACAGTATGTATAGCTTGGGAAAGTATACCATCGAGGCCTATACTGCAGGAACGGTACACTGGAAATTATCAACACACACTGATGACAGACAGACATAAAGAAGAAAGAAATATATCCGGTTGTTGTAGTAAATAGTCTTTTTAAGTGAGAAGTGGATGATTGTGTCTTTTGTGTTACCCGGGAAACAAATCGACAAGGACATTGTTTCTCACTTTTTCCTCGTATTTTTCTCTCCTTACATTACAAGTCAGCAAGAAGGATAGAGTTTCCAACCTTCACTATTGTCACTCAAGTTGATGGTACAGCAAGAAAAAATTGGTGCATTGCATATGTAAAACAGCAAGGTATAATCAGGAGCAAAAGTTTGACCTAATTTTTTTTCTTCTGTTTCGTATTCCGTGAAACATTGTTTATTTATAACAAGCCTTCATTCGACATGATATGGCTTTGCTCTCTCCCGTGTTCTGTCCTTCCTTAGTATGAATGGTAAACGTAAACATCAATGTGCTAGAGTCAGAAATAATCCCATCAGGAAGAGTTGGCGAAATTTTGTGGTGACTGTATACAAGACCGATGACAAGGGAAGTATGGCCAAGTAGGTCTATTTTCCTCTTTCTTTACCCGTTTAAAACATCTTTAGACTCGATTTATTTTCCCCTATATGTATTGGTGTTTATTTTTATTTCATCATTCACCTGTTTTTCTCACACTTTCCTTTCTTTTCTTTACGCAACCCCAAAGATTTGTCCTATCTCCATTATATATATAGCCTTTTCTCCTCGTCTCCAATTATCCTTTCCTCTTATCCCATTACATTAACATTTCACTTCCTTTTTATTCCACCAGTCTCTAGTACTCTTTCTTCGTCATTCCTCCCTTCTCGTTTTCCCTGTCATTTTGTATTGTTACTTTTCCATCCTTCCCCTCCAATTCCTTCCCCTATCATCTACCCCATGACTTTTGTGTGCAATTTTCTCCATCTTTTGCTACCTTCTTTCAATCTATATATATTCGTCTTTTCCTTTATCTCCCCTTCACCTCCACACACACACACTTCCATGCTATACCCTACCTCCCCTTCCCCTTCCCGTCCACTTTCCCCTACTCTATAGACCCTGACCTGGCTTATGGGACGTGTTGAGGCGAGATTGACCTAGCTATCAAGTGTGACCTCTGAGTCATAGATAGCACCCATACAGTGAGGATCAAACATCGATGTGAAGAGGGTCATTTGGAGGGTAGAGAGACCTGAGGGTAGAGAGAAAGAGACACATATGTAGGAAAGAATCATGGTGAAATAAATAGTTTGTATTGGTATAGAGTAGAGCATAAGAATTAATAAATCATCTCTTTCAGATCCAGGAAGTATTTTGATGACCTATAATTAGCAGAGGAATAGACTATAATTAATACACAGGATAAACAAATAGAGAAATATGACTGACGTAAGTGTGATTCTTAGGGGAAAAAGGCGAAGAAAGAAAGGAATAGCAAGATACACGTATGTGAAAACTAGAATGGATGGAGTGAGGAGAGGATGGAGAGGGAGTTGGAAGTGGTGGAGGAAAGGTTGAGTAAAGGGAGAAGTGGAAAATCGTATGTGGATAGGGAATCGATGTTGGTGGGGGGTTGGGGTGGGGTGGGGGAAATGATAAGGAGAGAGGTGCAGGAAAGGTGTCTAGAGATAAGATTGGAAAGAAGTGAAAGGGGAAAAGTGATACGAAGTGGGGTAGAGAGAGAGAGAGTGAAAGAGAGAGAGAGAGAGAGAGAGAGAGAGAGAGAGAGAGAGAGAGAGAAAGAGAGAGAGAGATTCTGTTTATAATAAGATGGAAAGAATAGATAAAAAAATGAAAAAAGTGAGAAGGAAAGTGGTTAAAAAGGAGATTCGGTAAATGTTTATGTATGTACACAGATCAAGAAGTAAACGGGACAGAATTGATATTAGAGAGGGAGAATTGAATATAGGTAATGTGGGTCAGGAAGTAAACGAGACAGAATGAAGTTATACAGGGGGAATGAAAATAGGTAATGTGGGTGATATGATAAAACTGGTGCAAGAATAGAAGAGGGGAGAAAGAATGGGAAGGATTATAAGATTGAGACTGATATGATTAAGGATCGATTCTACAGTGGCTTTGATTTGTTATGATGCTACCCAACCACACCAGTCAAGTCTGTCTTAATTATTTCCAACAAACTCAGTATCCATATCCACAAAATCTGTCGGGTAGTTTCATTATTACGATTAGAGTCATTGTGGAGTCATCAAATTCATCCTATAATTCACTCACGAGTCATTTACACAGTTCGGTTTCTTTCGTTAGGGTGCTTGCAAACCAAAACAAACCACTGTAGAATAGGCACAAAGTATACTGTATGTATGTAGACCGTGGGGAGGTGGATAGAAAAAGCTGAATCGTAGGGTATGGTAGGAAAAGGAAAGTTAGGAAGTTAGTAGGGAGAAGGAAACCAACGAGGGGGTATATCCTTGAGGGAGGGGTGGTGGGCACGCGTCCCTAAACTCAGGGGAACAAGGGTATATCTCCCCCCCTCCATCCCTACCACCAATCCCCTCCCCTCCCATTCCTACACCTTGTTTCCCGCGCGCTTCTCTCTCTCTCTCTCTCTCTCTCTCTCTCTCTCTCTCTCTCTCTCTCTCTCTCTCTCTCTCTCTCTCTCTCTCTCTCTCTCTCTCTCTCTCCTGTATATTATTTACGTTTTTTTATTTTTGTTTTTGCATAGTTTTGTATTTTCAGTCTGAGAATTTTACTGATGTCCCAATCCTGAGTGACGAGCCTGAATTTTACTAGTTAGAAACGGTAAAAGGAAAGATAAGTAGGACATGGAGTCTTAGTTGAAAACATGAAAAATGAACCTATACACAGGGATAAAATAAATGAAAATGTGAGAAGAAAAAATGAGTACATGAGAGGGGAAAGTTTGTGAGTGGGTAGGCAAGATGGGTTAAAGGAGAGGAAAGACGAGGAATGAGAAGGAAAAAATATGTTTGAGAGTAGGAGATGGATGCGGAGAAAAGGAAGGAAGGAAAGAAAGGAGGATGGGGGGAAAGAGGGAGGGAAGGAAAGAAGAGGGAGGGGAGGGGAGGGGGGTCGTCTTGAGTGCAGAGGGCACGCGTCCCTGTGTTGGGAGCGAGAAGGGCTCATCTCCTCCACCACTCCCTGACTCCCATTCCTACAACTTGTTTCCCGCTCTTTCCCTCCTCTCTTTCCTCACTTCCATCACACTTGCCCCCACAATTTCTCTCTTACTTTTCCACTTTCCTTCATGTCCTTTCATCTTCCATTATCTTCACCATTTTTTTCATTCGATGTACCAATTTTTCCACCTTCCATTCACATGATCTTTACACTATTCCATATTATGGATATACCCTTCTAGATGCCTGCCCAGACTGGGACTTGACGTCGTCTTCTCATGTTCTTCAGTCCGCAATATAGTTGTTTAGTCAGGATATAATATTCTAGGAGTGGTCTTGGCAAAGCCAGTAAGTTTTGTAAGTCGTGTAGTATTTTCGAGTATTATGAATCTGGATACTTTCTTTAGCGAGCATAGGTAGATTTGTAAGTGCATCTTTATGGTAATAGTATATTCAACATTCACCAACGAATTAATTCCAATGGAGATCTTATTGTGCATTTATTCACTGTCTCTTGGTATTCGAAGCACCTGAATATTTATTTATGCTCGTGAATGTACATAGATTAATGAAACAAACATTTTCCAACGGGAAAGTTTAAAAAATGCCCAGTTTGCTGTTAATGGTACCATTTTAAACAAGTATTCTAACTTTGTTTCCCTATAATAAACCTTAGTACTGTTTTGAGTTAAGAGAATCTGATGCAATAGACGCTGATGATGTAGACAAACCACAATTATACATAGGTAGTCTATTCTGTAACACAGTTTGGAGGAAAGTAGTCTATAGCCTCCTATGAACCATCTGTAAATTACCTGCATAACATTGAAGTAATTGTAATTGACGTAATAGACTGCAGAACACTGGAAAACTGTGTTAAACGTGCGAAACCTTTCTGTTGCTTACTTTGGTCGTCAGTTTCAGTACAAGTTTAGTTTCTCCTTTAATTGTTTATATACTTTACTTTGTCATCACGTTACCTCTTTGCAGAAGATTGGTTATGATGGTAATCTTTGGTGAAAAATAGAATGAGGGGCGTGTATTATTGCTTGGTTTTAACAGTACTGCGAATGGCAGTGGCAGCAGTGGGTTAGTGGTGTTGATTGTGTGTTCAATATATACGTTGGTAACCTAGTAGTGGCTAGTGTCAGTAGAAAGAGATCTTGGTAAACAGAAGTAGCGAGTAATGGTAGTGGCAAAACCGACCAGCAGTGATTTGGGTAAATTTTTAGTAGTATTGGGTGCTTCAATGGATCAAGGCGGTGATGGTGAAGGTAGGAGTGATGTCAATATAACCAGTGATCCACTTAGTAGTAGTAGTAGTAGTAGTAGTAGTGACAGAAAGATGCGGAAGTCAACACCAATCCATTCTCAATTCTCTTCTGGCCCTCACTCACACATGTAACAGTGTCATGTTCCGTTTCTCCCTCCCACCTTCACCCACTCTTGTCCTTGCTCCAGTTCCCTTCTCCCCGTCAATTCCTAATAGCATCTTTCTCTAACAGCTTTTGACACGTCACTCCTTCCGGGTTGTTCTTGTATTCCATTCATTTTATTTCATTCCCTTATTGTTTCTGTAACTAAATACCACACATATCATTCTCTCGACTCCTCCATTGGTTTATATTTCTCATCCTACCTTCCCTGTTTTGTCTTCAATTTCATTTCATTCTCTGTCCTTTTTTTTTTTAAATTAATATATAGAATATTCATCTAACAATTTAGTTCTCTCCAGGCCTTATGCCTCCATCTCTGCTCCTCCACATACAACGTTCATTTTCCCTCATGCTCCTACCGTACTTCAATTCCTGTTCCTTTCCTTTCTCCTTCCCATTCCAGATTCACACATCTCCGTAGTTCTTGCTGGTTACACCCTTGTGCCACTGCCTCCCTCACGCACGGGGGGAGGGAAAGAAGGGAGAGGGAGTGGGGGAGCGCAGGTGGCCACTCGCAGCTGTTCATCCTCCCCCCATCCCCTCCTCGCCCTCTTCTCTGACTCCCTCCTTCCTTCCTACTACTGTTCCTTACCATATAACGCCAGATACTCCATTTTCTAAAGCCAACAAAATTTTAAATATATATCGTAATTTTTGTCTTGCTTCTTTGCTGTACTGTCCAGCATATCGAGTATACTATGTGAAGCAAACTTAGGCAGTCGATGTTCAGTAGAAGTGTGTATGCATATTTGTATGAATAAATACAGTGGTGATTCCAAGTGGCGCCACCACACTTCATTTTCTACGGCTCCTGTGTACATGTAAATAAAACTTGTGTGGAAGTGTAAAGCCTAAGTTGCTAGTGAAAAAGATGAGAGGCGAAACTAATAAAGTAACTGGTAACTTAATTTGCGTAGGTTAAGGGAAATTTGGGGAGGGTATTTATTAAGGGTAATAAATGTAATAGTAATTTAAGTATAAAGTTATGAACCTAACCTCAACACAGTATCAATAAATATTGACAAACGTGTAGGCTACGCACACCAATTGCACTAGACACGCAAAGAGTGTACATGGACGAATGGATAATTATTTTATGTAGTTCAGGTTAAATTATATTTTGTTAGCCTATATAACTAGAAAATCACATGGTAATGTAGTCTGTTTAATATTTGTTGATGATTAGGATATTATTTTGTTTACAATGTTGTATTCTATTTGATACTATTCTTGTAATACTTTGATGTAATTTACTATTTTGACAACTTAAGAATTATTGGTAAGGGTAAAATAGGATTCGTTAGTTCAATAGATAATTCTAAATATTGACATCACAATTATAATTTTCAGATGAATAATTAAGCAGATAAATTTCTACTATGATGTTATAGCTTAAATTATTGGTTAAATTTTTTTTCCTGTTAGCAATATTGTGAACATTAGTAATGAGTAAGGTAGTCGCTATGATCGTATGTTATAATCACAAATGACTGAAAGAATTGTTATATACCGTATAGCCTAATGGTTGTGGTTGCTCAGAGGGACGGTGATAGCCAACCAAGCCTGCCTGTCTCCCTCTGCCCTCTACCGGCAGCTAAGCGTACTTCATACAGGGGACGCCTAGTAAACAAACTAAGCACGTGTCTAGCTTCTTTACATTTTATTTTATCTATATTCAGAGTTTGGTAGATGATGATGATTACTGATTGGGAAGCTAAAATGTTAAAATAATCAAGACAAGCAAATAATGAGGTGATTAATATTGTGTTTTGCAGGTCTGGTGGGCGGAGCTAAGGGAGGAGGCAGCCTGGGTAGCGAGAGCCACCACTGGACTGAACGTTTTAGTCTGTCATCAGTTGTTGTCGGGAGAGGGTGTGCTGTGTGCTCTCCCCCGCATCTCTCACACGCTCTCTTGCACTCCTCTCTCAACCCTCACACGCACACATACACAGCCATGCGGTGGCTTACACAACCAGTGGTCATCGCATTGGCCGGGTTTATCGTATCTACGTGTATATCAGAGGTGAGTGTTGGAAAATGTATATGAAGATCGAATAAGTTCTTCAGGTGTAATGTTCTGTGATGCTGAAGTTCATCTTATTAAATCTAGTGAACGTGGATTATCAAAGTGAGAATTTGACACATAATAGTGAGAATGAGAAACTATCAAGTGAATTTCAGTGGATTTTAACTCAAAGTATAATTTTTCAAACCAAAGTGTTTATCTTAACGTTAACTTAAGTTAGCCGGATTTTGCAGTTTCAGTACTAAGTTGCAACGAATGCTGAGTATGTTAACGATAGGCAGTAGTTTACAATTTCTAAATGAATCTCACTCACCATTCCTTTTCTTGTTTTTGCAGAGCTCTGCAAATGTTGTGTTCGAGCTACGACTGAAGCACTTTCGGAACTCCTTCGGGCGAGACACTGAGGGCCATTGCTGCTCAGGCTACAGAGACCCACAGGGCCAGTGTACCGGCACCTGCAGGACCAAGTTTCGCGTCTGCCTCAATGTTTACCAAGAAGTGATTGACCCTAAATCTCCTTGCACATTCGGTGAGGCTGTGACGCCGATCTTGGGAGACAATGATGTGGACTTCTCAAACGCCGATCTGGGAGATTTTGAAAACCCAATTACGTTTCAGTTAGCGTCATGGCAGGTAAGCTGAAAAAGTGGTGTGGTTAAGTGACCGTGGAAATATATGCTTGGCAATGAAAATCCCAAAGTGCTTATGATGATAAATTAAAACATGTGATACATGCAATGAAACCCAAGTGAATGTTGATCGGTGGTGATCGTGAAGTGTTTCTTGAAATTGAAATTAAACGTTTATGGTGCTAGTTGTTAAGTGAGCGAACTGAAGATGTACTTGGATGACCCCGAACAACTGGTCAGTGAAGATGCATATATTGGTCTTGTGTTCGTGATCGATATTTGCTTGTAAAGGTTAAGTGATGAGCTGTGTTATTTTTGCCACCTTAAAGGTCAGGATGAATTTACTGTTTGTCCTCGCTTGGTTGACCATTTGGTAAGGAAAACGTAATGAAAATATTACGAAAGGCAGTTTTCATAACATGAAATGAGAGCAAACACCAGTGTACCCTTAGATCGAATAGTTATGCAAAACTGATACGGCCTTTTCAATAGTGTTTGCAGTGTCTTGTGTAAAGTGAAGAAAAAATATATAATTAACACCAAAAGAAACCTCTTTGAACACTTGCAAAGTCACCGGTCAAGCCAGTTTTTTTTTTAGCGTGTGGGTGTAAAAGCTGCAGTTCCCACGCTCCTAAAGCAAGTTGTTCATGTAAGAGAAAGGAAAGTGTAGATGATGCACTTGAATGAATTACTGACATGTATTTTTGTATTAGAGATGAATGTATGGTGTCGTTGGTGAATCATTCTAAGGATATTTTGCCAAAGTAAGGAGTGAGTTTATGGCACCTAATTGTGCAGTTTAGTGACCCGAAAGTGAAATTAATATGAAACTAGAAAAATGGCAATTCAGTGCTGTTCGTGTGATGGTAAATAGATGCCTGAGATGTATGATTTTAAAGTCGTCTATGTAACTTGTGTATGAAGTATCGTACCGTATCCGTTATTGTGAGAAATACAAAATGTGCTCATGAAGATTGCTAAGTATACGAAAGTTAAACTTAGCCAGAAAAGTGAATGAGTAAAATGATCAACATAGAGAAAGCTGTTGTTAATAATCGACAATTTATCATCTATAAGCGCTTTGGGATTAAGAAATGCCGTATATATTACCGTTTATTAAGTGGTGTTATAGTGAAAAGTATTTGCGACATAGTGGCGTTTGAGTGGCAGAATCGTTTTTAAACAGTGGATTTTATCTTTCTTCAACAGGGAACCTTTTCACTCGTCATTGAAGCCTGGCATGAAGAAGCTAATGGAACGGATACTTATGTTGGTGAGTACCTAGTGATGTGAATATTTGTTTGTGGTGAGATTAGTGGATTAGCTTAATAATATACCTCAGCTAGGTAGTTTGTGACAGGTAGCCTAGTCCCAAGTGGTACGGTAGCGATACCTCACTGGTGGTAGCAGCAATGTGTAGGCCTACTTGGTGGAGGTTCTGTGGAAGTTGATGGTTCTGCAGTTTAAGTAGTTAGGGTGCGTGTCTTATGTGTTAGCTAAACCTTTTAATTGTGAGTTTGTAGTGTTTTCGACCGTTTGAGAAAGGAGGCGCTAAAGTGCGAAATGAATGTATATAAAGTAGAGTTGTACCTTAGTAACGTAACTTAACTAAGCCTGGAATAATTTAATTTATGGAAAAATGTAGTTGTAGACTTCGTTTAGAAATAAGTTTTGTTTGAAGGCTCCCCATTTTGTACCATACTTTTAGTTTGTACAATTTGTTTCGATGGTCAGTTTTGCTTGTTACAAAAGTTAGTGACAACGTTCAAGTTATATTAACCCTCTAAAATGTAACGTTGAATGCCGGTAGGCTGATAGCATGGTGAAGCTGTTCATTATCAGTGGCGTGTGAAGCATAGCACATGCACTCCAGACACTAATACTACACATAGTCTGATAACTCGTGTTTCGTTAAATCATACAGTACTTAACTATATAATCAGGGTGTTGAGGTGGCAGTTGCTATCGGTTCTGTTACACGTGTCACTTTAAAACCATAAAATATCGTATAATCTGTTTCTCTGAGCTACAGATGACTAGGTTTGTAAATATAAATTGTTCATTTACCAGGTCGAATACATAATGATTAATAAAACTTGAAAAATATAGATTATGATATGGGCGGTGAAGTACCGTAGTTATAAAATATTTTTATTAAGTAGTTTTGTCCATTAAAAAAAACACACAAGTACATTTGATCTACGAATTCGCGTACGTTAGCCTATTTGCTTACGAACTCATAATGTTAACCTTGCTATCTAATCTTTGTAGTAGATACCATACTATAATTAAATGTAGCAGTACAAAGTTTAGTACCAGCTATACAGTATCGCTTCCTGTTACCTCCGGTGTTACAATTACAGCCATACAGTTTATCAAGACCATTAATTAGAGGTTTTATACCATTCGTGATAAAGTGTTAGTTGGGTTACACGCACACCAACAGTTAAGGCTCGCCTTGTTGGCCCAGTTACACCTTCTGAATGTCTTGTTTTAAGTTCAGTTGTTAGAATAGATCACAGTAACCACCTGGTATTACCAACCTTGCGTGGTGTAACAAAAATGAACTGTGGATGGAATATTGTGTGAAGTTTTGTGAATCACGTGGTCATGATTAATTAGGCTACGTGAATAGGATGTGGAGTTTTTACTGTTTTCGTTACATTTCGCTCCCCTACAATGTAAAGATCACAGAGTGGGTTGGACAATGTAACCTTTGCTTTGAAACCGACAGTCTTGAGTAATTACATACCGGGACAGTGTTTGTGTGATGATGGATAAACATCTGAAATAGTATTATACACCTTTGCTCTTTCCTTAAGTCAACATGTTTGTTGTGTTTTTCAGTTTTGAGGTTGTGCTTTTTTTAATGTTTCTGTAGGCTTCCCGATTTGGATTGTTTAAATTTGCGTATAAATGAGTTGTGGTGGTCAGTTGTTTTGGCAGACGCAAGCACAAACCAGATGGCATACTCCAAACAATAGGCAATAAACATAGGGGAACAGATGGAGTGAATGAGGAGGGGCGATGGAAGAAATGGAGGGAGGGAGAGAGGGAAGGAGGAACAGGGCATCCGGTCTTTGGACGTTCGTTCTTTTTCATATTTGATCGTTCTAAAGTTCCCGGTTTTTATGCTCAGTTTTACAGTCTCGTGGTTCTGTGCTAAGTAAGTGGGAGAAAAGTAAAGGGGACAGACATTAGTGGTTTGAATAATGTTAAAGGTTAGGTTAGGAAAATAAAAAGTAGCGCGATAGAGGAAAAGAGTGAATTATAAAACTGAATTAAGTCCAAGAACATGAAAATAAACATTGGTTGTTGATGGACATATTATGACTATGGGAGAAATTTTTGTGCAACTTGTGAATAGGATAAACATGAAAGACAGTAGAGATACGGTGAGGGGATGAATGAGGATGGTGAAGGTACTGTACGGTACGGAAAGGGAGACATCAAAATAATGAAGTTGGGGAGGATGTAGGGCCTGGGAGATGATGGGAAGGAGAGAGCTGGGACAGGAGGCAACAGTGACCTCCCTATAGCTTAGCCTACACCACAAGTAGGGTGTTTGGGACCTGATGTTTGTAACTTGAAGTGTGCTTCTGACAAAACTTTACCTCTCTACTCTCCTTCATTTCACAATCGTCATTCTTATTTTCCCCACTCGCCCCACATTTGTTCGATTTATAGTCAGCTGAATGTTACATTTTATATTATACTACCTCAGTACAATTTAACTGTTACAGACTCTGATGTTTTGCGAGTTCGGTGACCAGTCGTGTGTCATAACAGGTAAACCGTTATGTGGTAGACATGACTCGGATCCAATGATTAAGTAAAAGAACAAGTAATACAGAAGCGTTTAAGTTACAACAGTTGTATATCAACAATCTTAATAATACCGGATAAGGAAAGGTGGTGGTGCCAAGAAACTTATAGTATAGCCTAAAACTTAAAAACGTTAATGCCAGATAAAGAGGAATGGGTGAGCATGATATAGAGTGCATAGAAACTAGCAAAGGAGAAGTATTGTAATGTAATATAGAGAGGGAGGGAGAGGAAGAAGCAGGATATTAGCGGTAGCCTCAGGCAGCGAGGGACGCGTTCAGGGCCCCAGGGTGTGTAGGATACCCGCCCTGGGGAACACCGCGGGGGTTGCCACACACCGCCACCACTACTGCCCTTCCTCCCCTTCCCTCTCTACTTCTGCTACCCTCCCTCTCCCTCTCTCCGTGGTTGCCTCTATTCGCTTGGCTCCCACCATCCTTCTTTCTTCGTTCCCATCTCCTTTACTCCGTCGTGTATTAGCTTTTGCTGTTTCGTTGTAATATGTATTCTTTCTTCCTCGTCGCTGTTCTACCTCATATTCCCAATTGTATTGCCTTGCTTTTATCATATGGTCGTGTTCAGTGTTCGTTGTAGGTCATCCTGGAGTGTTGCTTGCACGAACAGAGATGAAAATGTTGCTTGTGTGTTCGAGTCAACAGCTATAGTGAGGTAGGCTCCACGGTCAACTCTAGTGAGAGAGGGAGGGAAATGAGAGGAAGTGTGGGGTGGTTCAGTCTTAATTAGTAGCACGCACGCTCTCACATATCCCACCCATCTCTCCTGTTTCTTGTCTGCCTTGGTCAACTGTATGGCAATGTTGTATTCGTTCCGTCCTTGATCTCTAAGTATGCATAAGTCCTACACATGTTTATAGCATAGATACCCGTGGATGCTACAAGTTTTGGGTCTGGAATTGAAGCTTCTATATCCTATATTGTATAATTATGCATGCTCTTAAATTATGCTACTTTCACAATAACATAGTCTCATCTTTAACTTATAGTTATTTACTTTTCCTGTATAATCACCTTTTCTTTTATATATATTTTTTACAACATTACTCTTCCATTCTGGTGCCTATCTTCATTCTACTTCCTGCGTATGTTCCTCATGTTTTCCTTCCTTACAGAGTTTACCCTATTCGTCTTCTCATCCTGTCTCTATTCCTTTTATTTTTCTTTGCCATTTCCTCTGCGCCATCCATCCTCCTCTTCCTTCTTGTCCCTTATCCCTCCATCATCCTTCACCGTACTCACCACCCTCCCCTCTCCTCCCTCCGCCGTTCCCTTCCACTTCCTCTCCCGTCCTTTCCACCCCTCTCATCAACCCCTTCCTCACTTCCCTCCTTTCCTTTCCCACACCACTACTCCCAACTCACTCCCCCCCTTCCTTTCCTCCTCCCTGCCCAGTCGGATCCTCACCCCTGCCCTCCCTTCTCCCATCCTTCTTTTCTTTGTGCTTCTTCCCTCCAGTCAGTTTTCCTTCACATTACTACTATTCCCCACGTTTTCCACCCTTTTTTCGTCACTATTTTCACACTTTGATTCATTTTCTTTCCTTCATGGCCTCTGGGTTGTAATTATAGCTTGAGAAAGGCAAGTCATAAACAGGACTTGAAGACTTTAGTAAACACATTACTTCCCTCCCAACCAGCACTTTTTTTTCCCTTCTCTTCTTTTCTTCCTTCCTTCCGCCCAACATTCTTTGGTCGTGCATTGCTTTATTTCCTTTCTTTCATTTCTTCTATCCTCGATTAGACATAGTTGTCAAGGAAGTTAATACAAACCCAGTGTATATTCAGAATAATGAATGTAACACCAGGACAGATACATATTTATTTATTACCTAGCCAACTGAGAAGTTTGGAGCAACTTAATGTTTGATCCGTATTTCTTACGGTACAGAGATCAGGGTTTGTAAAAGGTGCCCAGGCTTCTACTACCTGGACCGCGCAGGATGGAGACAATCATTATTATGGTCCTTATTTACTTTTTTATTACGGGCGCTTTTTGCCCAGTCTCAATCGCGTGGTCTTGGTCATTGCCCTTCGCGCCGAAACCTAGGCGGATTGGATGGATGCGTAGATGAAGAAGATATGGGTGCTTAGAGAAGTTATGGGTGAGGGGATAGGTAATTATTAAGTTGGATTGATGGTTGTTGTTATGGTGAATAGAAACGGTTGGACGAATGACTGGTTGGTGCTGTTGAGATGGAGGTGTATAGGTGAATGGCTTGGAATGGTCACCATGGAGATGGATTGTAAGAGGGACGGGTGGTTGGGTAGGTCATGGTTGAGTGGGCTTGGTGGAGGGGCGACGGTCTGTGCAGGTGGATAGCCAGTTGGATGGTGTTTTCAAGTGTTGGTGAATGTTATTGTATTACTGGGGTGTCTATTATTTTTTGTTGGTAACTCGCTTCATCCTTCACAGTTCTTCCTCCCTCTCCAACTTTCTTCTTTCAATAATATTTCTAGTCCATTTTCCCTCTCCATAATACGTTCCAAGGTAGTTCCTCTAAATTCTGCCTCTGCACCATCCACCCTTTGCTCATTTCCATGTCTCTCACTTCTATACCTCTCTTGTTTTTGTTTTGTTTTTATCTGTCACCTTATGACCTCTACATCACCTTACTTTTGTTGGCTACTGTTCTTTCTCTTATCACAAACATACCGTACCTTGTTTGTTTCAAATAAATCTATCCTTCACTTATTCTCACTCGTCCCTTGGTTATGTAATGCCTCCACCTTGTGTTATGTACCGGTACCATTTCTCTTAATTAAGGTATACCCGTGCTCGTGTTTCGAAAACTAACCCATAGTAATGTTAAGGCCCTCTACTGATTACCTTGACAATCCCTTGAGAGAATAGACTAGGTAAATTGTAGGCTATTGATCCCACCAGATTTTGCCACAAAACGGGACTCACTCGGGAGCAGTAGGTGATGATTTTCTCGAATCTATTGGAATTCTTAGCTCCCTTGAGGGATTTATAGATTTTCTATGAATTGGGGGAAACTAATAGCTGCCACCAACTGTGAGGTGTGTGTGTGTGTGTGTTTATATGTGCATGTATCCCGTGAGGCAGGCAGGTTCACTTTTTGGTTAGCGAGGAAGGTGGTTCCAGTTTTTGTTCTTTGCATCTATCCACCAGACGCCTCTCTCTCTCTCTCCACGAGGAGAGTGTGAATGGAAATAGACGTGGGACGGTGAATAAGGGACTTGAGAGGGTGTACAGTAGTGGTAGATGAGTTGGGAAGGTGTGAGACAGAGGATGGGAGATGAGAGGACGTGGTACCGGTAGGTGTGGGAAGGTGAGAGTGGGAATGGCGTCATGTTCGTGAGTGGTACCACTTGTTGTCAGTATGGGAAGCAACTCCGGCCAGCTGATTAAGGTTGCACTTTGCTGCTCCGTTATGTGATATTGCATTACGTGGTGGTGATGGTGTGGAGTAGTACGTAGATATTAGTTGGTATGAGAATGAGGGTCCTGTGGTTTGTTAGGTTTACTAAAGATAGTTCTGTTGTTTATTTTCATGACATGACCACTTCCATTGAGTAGATTATGGTATATATACACATATTTAAGCTAAGATAGACAAGGTTCTGAGATTGGCGGCTTGGAAGTCTGTATCTAGATAATGTGGTGTCATTTGGGATAGGCTGAGTGGATTGAAATAATAATTGATGGAGATAGGTTGGTTATACTCGTAGTCAGACTGTAGTGGATTGGGGATGATTGTAGAGTCGAGTGGCGTGGAGGTGACATTCAGGGCAGCAGCTGACGAGGTTTGGCTCCCACGAGTACACTTTCTATTCTGATGTTGTGTATTTGTGTTCACTTTCTTTGTGTTGATTGGCTGGTTTGATTAATGTTGTCGATCTCCTGAACTCTAGTTGGATACTATCGTTCTTTGTACTCCTTGTATTATGTCTTGTCTTCATGTTTTATTACTGTTTGTCTGCCAATTCCCAACACTTTGTTCTTTACATATTTTCATCTTCTACAGTTTACATTTGCAGTTATCATCTTTCCTGCTTCACCTCTTATTTTCCCAGTATTTTTTACATTTACATGTCTCTCATTCATTCTTATATGTATTACACCCCATATTTTCTCCCTTGCTCCAACTGCCCTTTACTTCTTTCTTTTCCTGACTTTTATATGCTCTTTCACCCTGAGTCCTCCGTTCTTTCATCTTTGTGGACCGTATGTGATCACTCAACTTGTCATGCAGTATGCCCTTCATTCCATTTTACTCTTTATGTTTCTTTATTCGTGTTTTACAACCTGTTTATCTGAGTTTTTTTTTAATATTTTCTTTCGTCCAATTACTTTATTATTTCACTGTCGTAACTTTTTTTTTTACCTCTTCCTGACCAGTTTACCCTTCCCTACCTGGCGTTCCATGGGTGGAGGAAGGGAAAGGAAGGGGCGAGAAATGGACTTCCTGTGTTAAGAAAGCGAGCAAACCAACCCATTACCTGTGAAAGAATCTGTGTGTGTGTGTGTGTTTCGTATACTTTTATATCAACATTCTTTATTATGATACTTGTAGTAGTATGGTAGTAGTAGTAGTCACAACTGCATTGTATTTGTCTTAAGTACGAAAAATATTATTTGGAGTTGTACCTTGGCTGTAACGCTATCATATCGTTATTGACGTGATTAGCTACCATATCTCCAGTGTGCCGTCCATTCCCACGTTACTGATAAGAAGTGATAGTCTTTTGATCTCCGTCTACCTTATCTTGTCGACTGTGTACAATCATATCACCACTACACGACTGACAATTAAGGAAAGAGACGTAGAGGCTTTTGGGGTGAATTACTATTATTTTCGATGACTCTAGGATCTTGTATATGAACTTGTAGTTATAAATTTAAAACTGTTTGATCTGTTACTTACAGTATTTTATCGTTCCCAAGTAATGTTATGTTATCGTAGAATGATCATGTACAAACCTCGCTGAGTTACAAGTTATGTAAAGGTCGTCACAGGTACCAAGTGATGTCGGGAGTCGTGATGTTGGTTGATGTGGGCTACCAAGTGCTGTGGTGGGTTCCCATGGTCGAGCCAGTGAGGTTGAGATATGGCTTAAACGTGGCAATTGCAGAGGGTCGGGGCAGACAGTGCAGCGGCATGGGAGGAAGAGGTTACAGGGTGGAGGGAAGGGATGGGAAATGGTCCGTAAGAAAGGGATGGAGAAGGGAAAGACGAAACACGAAGTGAAGAAAAGAGTAAAATGTGTGTGAGTGAGAATGTACGAGATACCAAGGAAACTGTAGGGCAACATAAGTATTAAACGAGAGACTACTGTAGCCTAGATAAGGAGAATCATGATGGTAGAAGGAACAAGGAAAGGAGAATTATCAAGTCACTTGGTGTTTCTCTATCCCCTTCCTTCTTTCCTCCCCTTCCTCCCTCTCTCCTTCCGGCCTCCCTCCCCGCCTTCCCTTCAGCACACTCCCTCACCTCTGCCACAGTTGCCACATTTAGATTCTTGCAAGATGTCACAAGATCCCTACACTCTCCATACCTTCACAGCTATCTCGTTTATTTACGTCTTTTCTTCAAACTTGTTCTTCACTTCAAACTACTTGTAATACAGTAGGGTATATAGGTGAGCTTTAGTAATGTGACGATACTTGTAAATAGAGGGAGAAATATATTTGTTTACCAGACACTTTGAACAGTGAATTCCCCCACCGTCCCCGCACCACCTACCTCTCCTTGTTCAGCTACCCCTACCCCCACCCTCCCTCACAACCACCACCTTGCCTCTCCTTGATCCTCCTCCTCCTCCCCCCAGCCACACATCCACCACCTTGCCCCTCCACCTCCTGGGCGAGCTTACTCTTTCCCACGGTCTCATGCACTCAACCCGCTCCTCCTAGTCATGCGGACCATGAGCACACATGCGCGCGCGCACTCACATACATACATACATAGGCTACGCGCACATGCAAATACATACACACATGAACATACATAAATACACACGCATATGCACATACATACATAAACACACATGCACGAGGACTTTGCACTGCTTACATACACACCAGGCTGACCACATTATATGTACATGTTATCTGTACACCATAATTACACACATACACACACTTATCCACTCTAACAACATATTCGCTGACATACAGTTAGATGTGATCACACACACAGACAGACAGATTTGTGAGCGGATGTGTGCGCCTGCCCACCTGTGCAACCTTTCATGTATGTACACACACACACACACACACAGTGCTGGCGTACACACCCGGCTCTTTCTACTTCATTTGTTCTTCACTTGGATTTCTTACCGACCGAATGTCTTCCAACACCTTTCCATCTTTTTCCTTCACTTCTTATCTTTCCACACCATTTAGTGTATTCTTCCAAGTCTCCTCGTTTCTCTTTACCGTTAATAATTTAAGCTGTGTTGGCAATAGTGGTAGAGTTGGGGTGGGAGGGGGACGCCCTTGCCTCACCTTCCCCGTGATTCAAGAAGGTGCTACGTGTATTGACAAAGAAAATAGTATAGAATAAACATGACCTTCAGTTTGGTTATAGAGCATTGTAGTCTTTCATGTCCCGAGCCAACTTGCATGATGCGTCAGGTGATCTTGCAAGGTTGTATAAGGAAGGAATAGCTAGTGGTTGTTATATAAGGAAGGAATAGCTAGTGGTTGTTGTATATTTAGCACATTTCCTGATCAGTTTTATAGTGAATATCATATTTGCATAATTAAGTCCATCAGTATTCGTTGTTGAGCGAATGTATAGCCAGGCCAGTTATATCCGTAATACCATAAATATAAATCAGACTTGGAAACGAACTGCTACTTGCTCTTGTATGGTTGTTTATTAGTCATTTTTCTATATACCGTATGTTTCTCGTTTTATTAGAATAAACTCCTTACTGTCTAATGAATACTTTAAGAACTTTTGAAGCTGGTAAAACTGCCATAATAATTGTTTTTAACTTCCTTGATATGTTATGATGTGTGGAGTCAGAGTTTGTGTGTAAGTGATTAGATTATAGATTATTACTTGGTATGTTGTATAGCTTTCCCATGCCGATAACATAATAGTGTAGGATTAGAATACATCTACACATCTGACATTCTCTCTCTCTCTCTCTCTCTCTCTCTCTCTCTCTCTTTTTTCCCACGGCCTCCAGCAAAAAGGGCTTCAGAGACTTGCTCGCGGGAGACTGACTGTAAATGATTGAGTTGGAGGTCGACAGCCCATGCACCGACCGACTCCACCTCAGGCGCTGTCTGTGTCGGTCGATTGTTCGGTTTAGGATTTTGGTTGGTGTCGGCTGGAGGTGTTGGGTTGGTCGGTCGGTCGCTTTGCCATTAAGATAAAGACCACGCTAAGACTGTAAGCTTCAGTAGCATGTAGGAGGATATTGAGATGAGGGACAGGAAGCATATTATGAAATAGAAGGAAAGTAGGTAACAATAAAGAACTGATGTGGCGAGACGAACGTCATATTCTAGGACAGTACGGTACGTACTGATACAAGTGAACACCTAAATGCGAGTTAGTGATAACTTTACAACCTCTCTCTCTCTCAGGACTGCCAGAAGAGAAAGTGCACGAACTAATAATTTTCCTTCAAGCTTGTGTATATATTTTTTTATTTTCCCTCATTGAACCTGTAATTCTGATTTCCCCATTGCCTTATCTCGTGTCTCATTAGCCAGTATTAACCTCCTTCCTCTCTCTCTCTCCCCAGGCCCTGCTCTCATCACTCGTCTTATGACTCAACGTTGGCTGGATCTGGGGGATTCTTGGACAGCTGATGACCACCACACCGCCCATGCGTCTCTCAGCTACGAATACCGCGTCTTCTGCCAGGAACACTACTACGGCGAGGGCTGCAGAAAGTGGTGCCGGCCACGTAATGACTCCTTCGGCCACTATGTTTGCAACACCACCGGGGACCTCGTGTGCCTGGAGGGTTGGCAGGGCACCAAGAATTACTGCATCACTCGTGAGTACCCCTTTTATTGTCACGTTTTCTTAGTGATGGTTAGATGACGTTGATATTGCTTGATCTATTGCAACAGTGTAGGTAGTTGTGTAAATTTTCATTGTTTTCGCGAGTGAAACGATTGTGTAATTGATTATATGTATGGATAAAGGGTAGTAGTATATTAAATTCACATGAAAATGAGAGGATTGCTATGTTTGGATCGTGGGTGTATTGGCTGGAGGGATGGGGGTAGCTTGTGTTGTGAAAGGTTGAGCTGAGACTCGCCACCAGATGTCGGGGTGGGCGTTGGGTAGCAGCTGCCACCCAACCACATCCATACTTGCCCTATTTCCCTTTCGTTCATTTACATTTACAGTAATTTTAGATTGGGTCGGTATTCAGTTTGTCCAATTATGTAAAGTTAGCAAAATGAGAAATAAATTGTTTGGGAAGAGATGTAAATAATATTGACTGAGAGTATCAGTAGACAAAAGTTCAAGAAAAGGCAGATGTTACAGTTCGACTGTTGATAGCCCTGAAGATAGTACGCCTTGCTAGTGCTACAGCTGTCGGCCTACCCGCAGTGTTATTAACAGCTTGGTTGAGAGGACGCCGCGTGGGCAAGGGTTGGGTAGGATTGGTGGGTTGGCTAGTCGCTGGTTGAGTGAGTAGGTAATGAATTATATGGTCAGTTGATATGAAGTTGTTTGTATGAGTAGATGTGCCAGTTCTCGTTTGTTTCGACAAACTTCTATCATATCCATTTTTTAATACGGTTTGTTCCTTTACTTTGATTACTTTTAATTTCCAATTCTTTTGGAGGGCCATAATCTTCATTGATCTGTATATATAATTGTATTTTTGTTTTTCCTTGGTAGCTTCACATCCCGTTCAACTTATTTTGGCAAATGATCTACGCCATAACATAGATAATCCGGTAGCAAAGGAATTTTGTCTGATATAAGAGTCTAGGCTAAAAATCACCAACAGTAGTAAATCGTATTACATTTTCCTTAAAATCCTATTAATTATATCTGTATACATTTACATGTCTTACCTGCTGTCGGTGGGTCATTACAGTCTCACTAACAATCTTTATTTTTTCTTTACCAACAGCCATCTGTCGAGCTGGATGCCACGCCACAACAGGCACCTGTGAACATCCCAACGAGTGCAAGTGAGTAGTAACATCTTCTATCAGTAGTTAGTATGTTTGAGAATAGGTTTGTTAAGATCTTGTTAACTAAGGATGATTTTGAAATCTCTACGGTAATAGGCCACGTCATACCCTACATAATTAGGACAAAACTCTTTATTAACTTTCTTCATCTGACTTTTTGCTTTCCCATTTTCCTCGATCTCTCAACTCCTGCTGCTATTACTAGTGAGCAACATCAATATTTCTATTATAGAATATTGGTTCTTGTCGAGTGCTGGTGTTGTCTTTCGCCTGAGGAAGGGAGTACATAGGATTGGGGTGGTACAGAACAGAACGAGGAAGGTGAAACTAGGTTTCTTTTTCATGTGCTCTTACTAGTCTTATTTTACTCCTGTAACATCTTTATCCCAAACGTTCTTTCTCGTTTCTCTCTTTAACAACTGTATCAACTCGAACCTTCCCCTTCACACCAGGTTCTCCTCGTATTTCCTCAATTTTCCTTCCATTGGTTGGGTATTGGAAGACTTGGGCGTGGGATAGGGAAGATCGAAGAGGGCAAGATAGATAAGTGGAAGTGATTGGAGTTGGCGGTTCATTATTATTTTGTATGTAGGTGAGGGGGAGGAAGGGGTATTTGGCGACCATTAAGATCACAGGGAAGGGGGTTCAGCTGTTCCCTGCCCACTCATTGCCAATGGTGGGGTGCCGAGAAATAGGGGGGGGGGGATGGAATGTGAAAATAGTATTAGGTTAGCGTTAAGTGAAGGGTGTGTTAGGGTTCACTAGCAACTAGTTTACGATTAAGGATAACAAAGTAGCATGATGACATCGGGGGAACTAACCAATGGTTTTCTTTCTCCCTCAGATGTCATAGTGGATGGAATGGCACAAACTGTGACCAATGTGTCAAGTATCCCGGCTGCCTTCACGGCACCTGCAAAAAGCCATGGCAGTGCAATTGTGATGAAGGTTGGGGTGGCCTCTTTTGCAACCAAGACCTCAACTTCTGTACCAACAACCGACCCTGCAAGAATGGTGCCACCTGCTTCAACACTGCACCAGGGTCATACTCCTGTGAGTGTCCTCCAGGATTTTCTGGTACAAATTGTGAGATCAGCAATGATACCTGTGCCACCAAACCATGTAGGAATGGCGGCACTTGCCTCGATACAGGTGATGATAACTTCGTGTGCCAATGTCCTTCAGGATATACCGGTCAGTACTGTGAGGTATCTGGTCAGTCCTGTCGGGCACGTCCCTGCCTCCACGGGGCCACCTGTACTGACGGCCCTACAGGTTACCAATGTCAGTGCCGTGCTGGTTATGAAGGCACCAACTGTGAACGTGGGGTGAATGAATGTGCGTCGGACCCATGTCTAAATGGTGGATCATGTGTTGATGAGCATGATGGGTTTCAATGTGTGTGTCCAGTTGGGTTCACAGGTGAACGCTGCCAAACAAACATTGATGACTGTGAACACCGACCATGCCTCAATGGTGGCACGTGTATTGATGGCATTGATTCCTATGTGTGTCGTTGTGTGCCAGGGTTCCAGGGCACCCTATGCCAGACCAACGTGGACGACTGTCGCATGCTTCCCTGTGCCAACGGAGGAACATGTATTGACAGAGTCAATGGGTTCCACTGCCAGTGTCAGGCTGGGTGGGATGGGACTCAGTGTACAACCAAAGTGCCAGTGCCACCTTCTCCATGTGCATCATCACCCTGTGAGAATGGCGGTCAGTGTGTGGCAGCTGTAGACTTGGCTGTTGGGTACCGGTGTTCTTGCCCTCATGGAGTGGGTGGTCCCAGGTGCTCTATAATAACCTCCAAGTCGGCTGCCCCTCATACCGACAAGGTATCTGAGCCTATGTCAACTGCTAAGGTCATCCTCATTGTTGTGTTCAGTGTGGCTGTCCCCATATTTGCCGTCATTGCAGTCATTTTCATAGTGGTCTTGAAGAAACGGCGAAGGCGTGACCTGGCCCGGGAGGATGAGGAGGCCCGGCGACAGAATGAGCAGAATATGGTTCACAATGCTGTTAATGCAGTCAACAAGAAGTGCCTGGAGGACCACATGATATTTAACTCTCTGTATCCTGACAAGCCATTGAACACTCAGCCACACTACCAACATCAAGATGACTTCAAGAAACAGCAGCAGCAGCAGCACCATCATCATCAACATCAACACCACCAACAGCAGCAGCCGTCAGAAAACACTTACACCATCATCCCGAATCGAAGCACCAAAACACTGAATACGGATGTTTCTAGGCTGTCCCTAGCTGACCGCTTAGAGAAGGACTTCGATGCTCTCAGTCCAACTCGAGGGACTCCAACTTCAGAGTTCAGCGCCCCCTGCAAGGTGCTGCCTGACCCTCATCTGGCCCGTACACACAGTCATAGGTGAGTTTCTTATCTTTTCATGTTAATTACTTCATGTGTCCATTCCTCCAACATTTTTTTCCATCCACACTTCATCTTTACTAATCCAAAACTAGAGCTTTTTATCACCTGCCTATCCCTTATCATATATGCTTTCTGTCCTTTCTTTGTCTCCTTCCATGTGATACAAGGTTTGTCTAGCTTAGTACAGTCATGCCTTCCTTTTAGATAATCTTGTAGTCAGATTAGCTAGTAATATCGTCACACTCATCACGTATGCTTGATCTTATTTCCTCATGATTACATTTACATCACTCTACTCGTTATCATGATAAATGTTCATTATCATCAATGTCCTATTTTCCCATTAATTTTTTAAGGGGTGTGGGTTCCAGTGTCAGGCTTGGAAAATTTAAATCCTAAAACAGGGCAAATTACTCATTGAAATTGGTTGCTGTCAGCAAACTTCTAAGCTCTTTAAACTTGTAGTTGGGGATATTACAGAGAAGGGATTCCAAATTCCTTCCCTCTGTATTATAGGGGATACAAGGTTTGATTATGTCAAACAAAATTAGTGATTAATGGTGACACTTATCCCTACACCAGTATAAACTGTATTTAATGGAGTGTTTCTTTTTGTTGCAGTGACGTCTATTTGAAACATGGCGGAAGTGGTGGGTGTGGAAGTGGCGGCGGAGGTGGTGGTGGTGGTGGTGTGGCGGGGGGTAGCAGCAGTGGTGGGGGCAGCAGTGACATGCACACTTCCACAAACACACTCAGCTCCACCTGTACCCCGTCTACTTGCACTACCCCGTCCTCCGTTTTCGTTATAGAGGAACATTATGACGACGGGAGCTACATTGCCACAGAGGTTTAGCAGTGCCAATCATACCATCACAATTTTTCATAATATATAATGTGCTAGTGACGCCAAAAAGTCTATAAAATATAAACAATTTTTGATAGTATTAATGAATCGTCTGTATGTGTTTGTTTCTAAGACTTTTTCTCTCTGAAGTTTTTCTTGTATAATATTTTCTTTACGTTTCCAAACTCGTTTCGTGAAGTGACGAATTTCATCACTTCCTGAGTTCCTTAACAAATCCAAAGAGTTTTTTTACTTTTAATTTAAGAATGCTTCACGAGAAAATGCGTTATTTATTTATTGTTAAAGTAAAATGATTTTTTCCTCTTCCATTTTTATACTGTGCTCTTGTGTTGGATAGTGGTACAAAGTGGGATGTGTTTGTAGTGCCTTTCCCGCGAGAGTCGTAAAGGGAGGTGGTTGGACCAGAATGGAATAGGAAAGTGAACGAACCCTCCCCTTCCCCTCCATTTCTTTCTAGTTCAGTGACCAACAGCAACGTGGCACACATTACTTAACATTGAGAAAAAAAAAAGCAACAGAAAAGAGTTCTGGATAGATTAAAGTGTGAAAATATTTAGTGTTCAAAATGTTTAAAAATTTAAAGTGGAAGTGAAGAACAAGATATTTGAAGAAAGAATAACGAGATTGAAGTAGTGCCCATGAATTTCGGTGCTCAAAGTATGAAACGCGAAACTAATCCTAGTTTGGAACAGCAAGTGAAGGCTGTTATGAACTGTACTAGAATGTAAACCTTGCTTTCCTCCATTTATCCTATCTCCTTCCCTTCCCTTCCCATGGACGTGCCCAGAGACGCCTCCTATAATCGTCTGTGTCTCTGTGTCTGCCTGTTTCTGGTACGTCCTTTCTGCTCGATCTCAGTTGTTGTTACTTAATTCCATACTTTTGAAAACTCGTGTGCCTTGCGATTGCCCACCATCTTAAATTAAATATATATTTTTTTAACATAATTAAATTTGTTATCCAATATTGTCAATTGACCACCACCAACCATTATCTCTCTCACACACACACACACATATATCTTTTGAAGGTTGGACATTGGCCAGGCACATAGAAAGGTATTCATAAGTATGGATTCTTTATGGTGTTTTTGTGGTTTATCCCCCTAGGCATTCTCCCTTCAGAAACTCGAAAAGTTTCCCGGGTGGTGGGACATTTTTCATTTACATACCATTATCAAGTTGGTGTTTTTGTTTTCTTTATATGCCAATCCATTGCATAGTAAGATATTTGTATATTCAGAGGTCGGAGTTGATCATATTCAAGTGAAGCTGCGACTTGCCACTTCCGGTCCCAACCTGGGCATTAATATTGACACTTGGCAGAGAAGTAAGAGAGTGGAGGAGTTGGATAGAATTTGTATTACTTCGTCCTTCATATTAATTATACATCGTGTCTTCTACAATAGTCCCAGTGATTAATTATGTAGCAGCTATATTTGTTTAAAGGTTTGACCTCTATTTCATTTATATATTAGTTTAGGTAATGTTCTCTTTACTGTTAAAGGCCTCTAAATGTCATTAGCATCTCTCCAGCTCCTCTTCCTCCCATAACCCCCCCCTCCCCCCAATATGCCATGCGATCCTCTCGATGTTGGGTTGGTGGCGTGTTGTCATACTAAGTCATGTGTTCGTTATTGTCTCCCCTTTACATTTGTACTCATATTTGTGATGTTAAAAGTTCCTCCTACATTTTGTTGTACACAGTCAAAACTGTATTTAGGGACAGAGCTGAGTATGATATCATGGTTAGCTGTATCACTCTTTAACTATACCAGAATCCAGGTCCCTCCACCCCAAAATTGGTGATAATTTTGCATTTATTTGGTGTTTAGATAGCTGCCAGACATCTAAATTGTATTTATGTACACATAATGTGAAGCTTTTACCATGTGATTTGTTTAATTTAATTTGTTTAATGTAAACGTACATTTGGGTTATACACAGATCAAGGATGGGAAGGCGATTACAAAATGAACAAGTTTGCATAAGAGTCAAGATATTTAAAGCTACCTACAATATAGTTTTAATTAATCACTTTAATGGATTGGCTACACTTCCCTCTTCCCATCCTTGTATACTGAAAGGTCCATTATGTACAGTTGCGAATAGATGACTCGAGGCCACCTCATCCATCAAAATGCTGGTGTTGTAGGTTATCTGGTGACAATGGTAACTGTGAACTGGACCGAAATTCAGTCATCTGCTCGGAAAAAACAAAACCAATGATAATTAGTTAAATATGGAGAATTAACTAATAGAAACATGCAACTTCATATACTACTAAAGAGTTAAGTGTCATGCCCATTGTGGATATACTACAACACAGATATCCATATAATGGTGTGTTCATTCATGCAATGGAGACATTGTTACCAGACAGCCTACAACACCAGCGTGTTAATAATTAATACGAGGTGAAACGAGTCATCTGCTCGCAACTGTGTGGTACGTGTTAAACAGTTGGGGCTCTGTGGTGCACAAACATTGGATGGTATGCCATTTTGAGGCCAAATGGCTATGATAAATATCGATTGATTTAGAAATATATAACATCTCACTTTAGTCAGGTAGCAGAAACAACAATTTCTAAAGTCAAACAACTCATATGAGTGTCTAATATTGACATTCATGCACATCTGAAGAAGTGATTAACAAAAAAATTGCATTTGGCCTTAAAATGGAATAGTGAACCCCAATGTCTGTGTTTTGAAGAGTCAAAATTCACAGGTTGATAAATACACTGTACATTTCATCAGTTGAGAATATCTAATGTTGTAAATACTATATAATGTAAATTTCATGTACATATACTTCCCAAAGAAGTGATATTTTTTCAATGACAGTTTTTCTTACCCTTTTACTAGTTAATTAAGGATTCCAATACTCCCAATTGGGAGGTGAAGGGAAAAAAATAAGTTATAATTACTCGTGTAACTGAGGAAACTGAGATGAGAATGAAAAATGGACTGCCTGCCTTATTGCCTGGAAGATGCTGTGGAAAGAGGTAAGGGAGTACTTAGTGAGGAGCGACTCTTGGAAGACTGAAGGGCATCAAATAAAGTCTATCAACACTAAATTATGGGTATATCAGAAAAATGGAACAATTGGGTGAAAAATATTGAGCGAGATTAATACAAGAGATGAGATTGATATTGTTAGCAGGAAAAGCACAACAGAAGCGAATTGAGTAAACTGGGTGGGGGTAATTTGTGAAGGTGATTAAGCTAGTGATATCAATGTTGCTATATATATGTCACACTACAATGACTTCTGACTTCCATCGAAGTTTACAAAAATTGTCAAGAAAAGTCTTTTCAGAAACAATTTAATCATTCCTGTAAAGTCGTGGTCAATAATAATCATTCACGTATGGGATCTCAGACAATATGATGTCTGTTTTCACGTTCTCATATTTTTAATTGTATCCGATTGAACTAAATTTGACGTAACCTTTGTATTGGATAATTTCCTAGTTAACGAACAGAGGAAAAACTATACAACTTTTACATGAATCATCCCATTGTAGATGATTACTTTTGACCACGACTGTACGTACATCCATATCATAATTGAAGGAGTTTGAAGCAACAGTTGGCAGTACGAGTTGCAGAATTTCACCATAGTGATGCCACCTTGTCCGTTAACAAGATTAAAATCAAGCTAATATTTTCATTTGTGTCTTAACTTCAGGCATCACCAATTACACAAAAAATTAGTTCCATCACGTTTAAAACAACGTATTTCGGGTGAGGAGTAGAGAAAGGAAATAATGAAATGAGAGGAATTAGAAATACTGTGGAAAACGAGAGATAAGAAGAGATAAGATGAAATAATTGAAACAGAATGCAGAAGGAAGAGAGATGACAGTCCTGAGTAACCTTCACTATAAACCACATCATCATTACTGGAAAGGTTTTGGTAAATATAATAATATCTTGGTGACTAAAAAAGACATTACAAGGAAATTATGAAGACACAAAAAAATGCCCCTGTATTATTTTGAAACTAGGGGAGCATTCGACCAAGGTGCCTATCTATGCAAACTCCAAATAATCTCTCTCACCCCAAAACATTCCCTCACCAACATCAGCCACACTGTTACCAAATCTGCATTGCCACAATTTACTGCAGCTCTATCTTGCATGGGGGAGAGTCCATTTCCTTTATGAGTGACTGTACTTATTTATGTATTCCGACCAAAGCCTGGATAACTTTATTACCTACTTATGAATGTACCTACAAATCAAAGTAACTTCCCTAATTTTAGTCATCTGCTTAGCGCTCCACTTTAAACAATTACTTCATTGGCTATACAAATATCCATATCCAATACAATTAGATTTTACCCACAAATAACAGGCTGATGCATGATTCATAACACCTTACCCAGTGATCGTGTATAAGAATTGGAGGCTTCTGATTCCTCCTGACAATGCCATGAAACAAGCTCTTTTCATATAGTGGTGTTTCGTGGCACTATTTGAAGGACACTCTTACCATCAATTTCTGACTACATCACAGGGTCCTTTAAAATAATTTATCTGCTTTGCAAATTTACCCTCAGATACGTAATAATGAGTTGTCTTTCAACCTCATAGATTTCCCAAACTTTAACTACCTATTGAACATCCCATATACCTTTACCCAATTACTGTACCACCCTACTTGCCTATTCTACCTCCTTACCTACCTACGCAACACTACATTCAATTATGTATAATGGCCCCATCGCTGAAGTATAAAACGAGGAAATTGGAGAGATAGATAGAGAGAGACAATAAGCACAGAAAATATGATACATTATTAAATTAGCTATGAACAGAAGTGCTGAGGTTTCTTTTCCCCCTTTATTGAAAACACAGATAAGAAACTAATTCAATAAACATAACCAAAAATTTAATGTGACAGAAAATAAAGGGATAACATAAAAAAAAAAAAATGATAAAAAGGCATGTGATCATGGGAGAGGAAAGGGAAAGGATAATGATGGGAAAAACTTTCACCCATTTAAAAGAAAAAAAGTAGCGATTTCCACGAGAATTAGTCTTACCATAATCTCACAATATTTTCCCATGACCAACTCTCTCTCTCTCTCTCTCTCTCTCTCTCTCTCTCTCTCTCTCTCTCTCTCTCTCTCTCTCTCTCTCTCTCTCTCTCTCTCTCTCTAGCAAATAATGTTTACGGAGGAGCTACTGTCAGTTCTACGTTATCACGGAATTATTTTTCTAACTAACAATGAAAGCAACAGAAAACAAAAAAGTACAAAAAAATAAAAAAATACACTTGGTGAAACTGAGATCAACACTCCTTGCAAACAAACATACAGACAAACAGAATAAAAATTATGAAAAAATTTGAACTGAGTGGATAGTGGGTGAAAAAAGAGAGAATGGATGCGAGACTGGATTCTATAGATGTGAGTGGAAAGGGAAAAACCGGATGACAGACACCAGTAGATGGGAGAGATTAGATACGATACAATATTTATGTATGTGATGGACAAACGTCATTTATTACTGAGGGAGAGGAAAGGGGAAAAAGGATGCTTATTTAGAAGTAAAGGAATAGTTTTCTCATTAGATGTACGGTTGGCCAAAGGAGTTCTTACACAGGCAAATATAGAGGGAAAAGTCATTATTCTGAAAGTACTGCAATGAATGGTCTACTAAGTAACTCACTCGACAACAGCAAAATAACAAACCCAATGATAATGTTGCATTGAAGTTATGTAGTCTTATATTTTCTATATGTTGTAAACCCTTGAAAATAATAGTGTGTACGAATTCTTGTGGCCCATAGTACAACTTACACGGTAAACAAACTCGACAGAGGTGATAGAGAGGAAAGTTTTAAAAATGAAATAAATGTGAGAGAATTTTTTTTACAGGTACGATGGATGTGTCTTTTTCATTCATTACTCATTATCATTTATTCATCTTTTAGACATTCTCGAGTGCTCTTGCATCAATAATATTTTACTGAACATATTTCTACTGTATATCTTATTCATCACACACACACACACAGATGCGTTCTCACTCACGTCAAGCAGAATTTCTAACTTACATATGCACATTTCTACAAGCACAATCGATAATTCCTACGTCTGTAAGAAATATTATACCCATACTTCCTATTCTCCCATATAACGTGAAAGTTTCCCATAAACTCTACGGCATCTCAACTCCTAATATGATGGATGGAGGCAAGTGTGTGAGGTGGATTTAAAGCAGGAGAGATAACCATGAGACTGAAGAGAAGGGAGGTATGAGGTAGAGGAGACAGGTAAGTATGAGGTAGACGAGGAAGGTGGAAGTAGGAGGCTGTGTGAGTACTGGGTTTGTCTTTCAATTTACAGTTCATGAGGAGGGCAAAGGCAGGTGTGAAGCAAGAGGCAGCTGTGGGGTATGTGAGACCCAAGTGGCACGAGTAAAGCAGGTGTGAGTGAGGTTGGTGTGACGGGGACGGCAAAGGCAGGTGGTGTGTGAGGCAGGAGAGGTTAGCTGTGTTAAGATTTCAGCCATTTTATGGAATTTTATCACCATAATTTTATCCACATATTTTTTCTTAACATTGAACCGCTTTAAGAGATGGGAGAATTTCCTCTTAGAATATCAAAAGGTTCTTGTGTTGATAATATAAAGTTATTTGATATCAATAAAGATGTGTGATATTTATACAGTAGACTGTACACTGGCGACCAATGAAGGAATAAATATGTATCACTTCCACGAACAAAATATTACCAATCGTCTGTTATAGCAAAATTTTAGGAATATGTATGAAAAGAAGTACTTATTCTTCATATCTTTTGTGGTAGCTGAATGTTCATGATTTTCTACAGAGTGGTGGGTTCGATTCTATTTATTACGGTAAAAAAAAAATCACATAAAAGTAATTTATGTAAACATTTTCTCTTTTGTGTTATTGGGAACCATTTATTGGCAAATTAAGTAAGAGTAATCTATCTTTCTCCAGCAATTTCTAATGTGCCTCTCTCTGTCTGTCTGTCTGTGTGTCGTAAATACTGTGTGGTGTCAGAGGGCAAGTTCGTGGTGGTCTGTGTGTATCTCCTTGTCTATCTTAATCATCAACTGGGGAAGGTAGCACAAAAGGGTAAAAGAGGGGATGGGGATACTACGAGAAAAATTACAGCAAAGGGAACAAGGAATAGGAAGACAAGTAATTAGAGAAAGTGAAAGGAAGGAAGGAAGGAAGGGAGTGAGAGAGTTGGTGTAGAAGGAAGGAAGGAAGGAAGGAAGAAAGGAAGTAAGGAAGGAAGGAAGGAAGGAAGGAAGGAAGGAAGGAAGGAAGGAAGGAAGGAAGGAAGGAAGGAAGGAAGGAAGGAAGGAAGGAAGGAAGGAAGGAAGGAAGGAAGGAAGGAAGGAAGGAAGGAAGGAAGGAAGGAAGGAAGGAAGGAAGAAAGAAAGAAAGAAAGAAAGAAAGAAAGAAAGAAAGAAAGAAAGGAAGGAAGGAAGGAAGGAAGGAAGAAAGAAAGGAAGGAAGAAAGAAAGGAAGGAATCGAGAGAGGACACAAATGAAACTTCTCCAGAACAAATAAAACAAGGAAATTTAACACAAAGATACACATAGTTAGAACCGACATGGGTAAGTTTATTAATTAAGGGGATAGTATACTGGAAAGATCACCAAAGTATGCCAGGAAACAGACCCAGATGAAGAAAAATAATGGTATCCTGTTGCCTGAAATAGTCTGGAGGAAATATTTGCTCCAGATTTACCACTCAAAACAATGTGGTTATATAGGCTTACCTCCTTAAAGGAAGACATGGCCAAGAAGGAGTGAATGGAGAGAGTGAGCGAGAGAGAGGGAAAGAGAGGGAAAGAGGGAATGGAGATGGAAAGAGAGAGAGGGAGATATACAGGTGTTACTGACCTTTAACCTTATCTCTGACTGACTCCACGTACAATAGAAGGTGCCATTCTATTTGATTTGTAAACAGAACCGGCTGCCTTCATCCTATTTACACATCATTCATAACTTTCAATTACTCCATCACTCATTTCACACATGGTATCATACGTTCAGGCCCTCCTCTTCTATTCGGCTTTCTCATACATACAGTATATACTCTTTTTAGTCCCTTCTGGTTAATTGTATTTGTTTTCCTCTCCTTTCCTCTGAACTCAAGGATTTTCTCTTACTTTTTTTTATCCTTTTTGGCATACTTGTCTTTGTTTTTCTTTATTTTCCTCTCAACTCAAGGATTTTATTTTACTTTTTTTATCCTTTTGGCTTAATTGTCTTTGTTTTTCTTTCTTTTTCTCTCGACTCATGGATTTTCCTTTTTTTCCAATAAGTTCGAATCCACACTTTCCCCTCTCCCCCTTTTTCCTGCCATCTCTTCTTTCGTCCCACTTACTATCTCCCCTTTTCTCTATAATATATCTGCTCCTTTCTATCTCTATTCTCTCTACCTTTCACTTTTCCCCTGATTTTTGGCTCCATCTTAAATACCCTTTCCTTCCTTCACATTTTCATTCTCTTTTCTCATCTCCCCTTCCTATTATCACCTTTCCCTTCCCTTCTCTTCTATCCCCTTCCATTATCACCTTTCCCTTCTCTTCTATCCCCTTCCTTTATCACCTTTCCCTTCCCTGCTCTCTCCTTCCTTTATCACTTTTCCCTACCCTGCTCTCTCCTTCCTTCCTTCACCTTTCCCTTCTCTTCTATCACTTTCCCTTCCCTGCTCTCCTCTCCCCTTCCTTTCTACCTTCACCTTTCCCACCGATAACAGGAACGAAACCCAAGCTGCACTGAATGTTACTAAAAATTATATTATTATCTTCCTCGGGAATCTAAAGTGTTAATCTCAAGGCAGCCTGACATACTCTAATAAAATGCAAAATAAGACTGGGTGACATTATCTCATCCTCTTAATCTTATCTCATCCTCTCCATTCTTCTGACATACTGCTCTTCTTTTAGTTGAGTTTTTTTTACATTCTTCCTTCCATCTCTTCTCCTCTTCTCTTTCTCCTCCCCTCCCCCCCTTTCTCCCTTTTCTCCATTTGTCCTTGATATCTCCTCCTTTTCCACTTCCCATCTACACCCTTTCCTTTATCTATCTTTTTGTGTCCCCTTCTTTTTCCCCCTCCCATCTTTTTTTTTTTTTTTTTTTTTTTTGACCCATTCTCACCCCTTTTCTGCCCTATAGACCCCATCTCTTCTTTCACTTCTATTCTTACCCTTCCCTTCTCCCCTTACACACCATCTCTCTCTCTCTCTCTCTCTCTCTCTCTCTCTCTCTCTCTCTCTCTCTCTCTCTCTCTCTCTCTCTCTTCCATTAATCTTTCCTTTGCCATCATTTGCTGTTTTGTCTGTGCATGTACTTCGCCTCCTTAATTAATTCCCTCTTATCTTTCCTCGTCCAATAATAAGTATTTTTTCACTTAATTCATCAGATCATTTTTCACGACAATCATTCAATTTTACAGTTGTTTCCTCTATATTATACGGTACTTCTCATTTTTTTCTCCTTCCTCTCTATTTCCCATTTGCTACTACTCTGTTCCTCCCTTCCCTTCACACCTGAGTCTCATTTCACCTTAAATCCATTCTCTCTACTTCTGTCCCTCCATCACTCTCTTTTCATTTCTCTCCATGTTACTCCCAATCTCTCTCATCATTCCCTCCACCCATCTCTCTCCACTTTTCCACATCCTTTCCTCTACCACCTCAATCTCTCCACACACCTTCCCTCCACCATATGTATCTCTACCTACCTTCCCTCCACCCATCTTTCCACCTTCCCCCCATCCATCTCTCCACATTCCTACACCCTTTCCACCACCTCAATCTCTTCACACACCTCTCTACCTTTCCACAACCTTCTCTTGACCATCTATCTCTCCACCCACCTTCACCCCTTCATCCATCTCTCCACACTTCTAAACCCATCTCCTACCCCCCCCTACTTTTCCACCATCTTACAACTGCTATCCATCACCCATGTACCTTCCCTCCACACATCTCTCCACTTCACCACCCATGCACCTTCCCTCCACTCCATACATCTCTCCACCTTCCCACACCCTTTCCCACCATCCCACACACCTCTACATCCCCTTCCCAAACCTCTCCCTCCACTTCCCACACCCCTTCCCTCCATCCCACACCTCTCCATCTCCCCCCACACCCCTTCCCTCCACCTTCCCACACCCCTTCCCTCCACCTCACCCACCTCTCCACCTTCCCACCCCACCCACCGCTGCCACGCACCGCCGCCCTTCCACAAGAAAATGAATCTGCAAGTTTATTTTCTCCCTCTCCCTATTCTTCTCCTCCTCTTTCTTCTCCTACTATCCATTCTTCCGTCTGCTCCTCCTCCTCCTCTTCTTCTGTAATCATCCCTCCCTTGTCTTCTTTCCTTCCTCCTCCTCCTCCACCTCATCATCATCATCATCATCTGTTCCTGAGCATTACATTATCAACTATTTCTCTTCTTAGGTTTTCATTCTTCTCTTCCTTTCATACATCCTCCATCCTTTCTCGTCTTCCTCACACTTTATTGCTTCTACTACTACTACTTCTACTACTACTACTTCAACAACAACAACTACAACAACAACTACTACTACTACTACTACTACTGTATAATTATCTTCCTTCCTTCCTTGCTACTTCTTCTCACCTTAATTCTACTTTATTCCTGTTGTTTATCTTCACTCCTCTCGGTGCTGTTGATCTCCATGTTCACGTAACACTAAATCACTTTCACCCATTCTTTTTTTTTTTTTCCAGCCTCTCCTATATACTGTATACCTCCTTTACATTCATCATTCTTCTTCTCCACTCTCTTTACTACTCTACCATATCTTCCTTCTCTCCTTCCCTTCCACATCCATTCTTAGATCAATTTTTTTAATAATTTCAACAACCCCATACCTTCTTTCCTCCATATTTCATCCATTTTTAGATCAATTTTTTTTAAGCATTTCAGCAACACTATAAAAACGTCTAAGGTCTATAGTTGTCTGGGTATGTAAAATATTAATCTATGTAATTATTTTGTTTACTATTTATCATTTTTTTTAGCACTCTTATTTACTCCTACGTCAACTATTTCGTTTTATCTTTACCGTCCTGTCCATCTCCTTTACAAAACACATCTTATTGTATCATTTCTTACTATCCCTTCTTTCTCATTTTTTTTTTAATCAACGTATTCATCATTATTCTTCTTTTCTCTTCATTCCCTCCCTGTCTTCTCCATCAATCTCATCCCCTCTTTCTTCTTCCTCACTGTTTTTCTCTCTCTTTATTTTCATTCTGTTATCCTCATTCATTCCTCCATTCAACATTTTTCTCTCTCTGTGTCCCTAAAACCTGTTGTTTCTATTTATTTACATTTTCTTCTATACCTTCCCCTTCTCTCGTGTCACTGTCTCCATTTCCTAATTAAAGGTGGTACCGTAATACACTTTTGGTACATTCGAGTGCCTTGATTCCTCCAAAGTATATCAATGAACGGGACTACATTTAACAAGAATAATGGTGGCCTGTTGATTGGAATAGTTTGGAGGAATCAGTTACTTCAGATTAACCAACACTGTACAACCTCCTTAACCTATTCTCCAGACATATATACGGTATCTTAAATTTTTGTCCTTTACTCTGACATGCAACTAACAAATCTCAATTTAGTTTGACTTTATCTAATAATATCTTGATACTCCCAAATCTAATTCAGTCATACGAAAACTGACCTGACCTTCCTTAGCCTTTCCCAACATATATATATAACCTCATTTACAACCATCAACCTACATGTGAGCAATTAAGTTAATTCCACTAATCTAACTAATTGAACCCAACGTAGTCTATATATCTTAGCTTAATAAAATAATAATAAAAACAAAAAAAAACACTCATACTCCCTCCCTCTCTCTCTCTCTCTCACACACACACACACACACACAGACACAGACTGACACACTCACAGAGACAGACTCAGGCACATACACACACACATACACAAACACCTCTCTCTCTCTCTCTCTCTCTCTCTCTCTCTCTCTCTCTCTCTCTCTCTCTCTCTCTCTCCTCACGACACTACTGACCCCTTTCGCTTCGCCTCCCCCCTCCCCTCCCCTCCCTGACCACACCCACACTGTCAACAAGAGGGGAGGGTAGGGGGAGGGGGAGGAGGGGGGAGAGTTAGGGGTGAGTAACACTGAGGGACAGGAGAGTAAAGAGTAAAAGGGAGAGTGAATGAATAAATGAGAGATAGGGAGGGAGAGTAATGGAGTGAGGAGGGGAGTACAGTAAGAGAGAGAGAGTGGGAGTGTGTAGCAAGGAAGGGAAATAAGGAGAGAGCAGGAAAGGAAAGAGGGAGAGATAGGAGACATGCAAATTTGGAATGGGAAGAAAAAGAACAATAAAAAGAGATGAGAAATGGCGAAAAGGAGGAATAAAGGAATGGTAAGAACAGGATATATATCCAAGAACAATAGGTAAAAGAATGTGAGAAAAAAAAAAAAGAGAGAGAGAGAGAGAGAGAGAGAGAGAGAGAGAGAGAGAGTGAGAGTGTGTGTGTGTGTGTGTCGAAGCAAGCAAGCAAGCAAGAGGAGAGGGGTGGGGTGGGGTGGGGTGGGAGAATGGGATGGAGGTAGGTTACAAATGGTAGTCAACATGTTAGGTAATTCTTCTCTTTACTTTCCCTTTCTCTTTCTCTCCTTTGTTCCCACTCATTTATCCAGACACTACTCACTCCATTCGTTATTTTTTCACCTACTCAGTCCTTCTCTTTTATTTTTTCCACACTCAGTCTTTCACCTTCTTTTCTCTCTTTTTGATCTCTCTCCTTCTTTTCTCTCTTTTTGATCTCTCTCCTTCTTTTCTCTTTTTTTGGTCTCTCTACTGTACATGCAAATGAGAATAAAAAAGAATGAAGGAAGATGAGAGGAGGTTCAACTATTAAAGAAAATATTATAAGGTTGATTGACAAAAAAGGAGAAAAGAAAAGAAAGAGAGTAGGAGTAGAACTCAAGACACATACAAGGAAGAAATTGAAAAGGGCAAAGAAGGGGAAGAATAATATGAAACAGGAGTGAAGGAAAGATGATAACAAACTGAAAAACAGGATTAAAAGAGAAAATGCATAATATGAATGAAAGA
Organism: Petrolisthes manimaculis; assembly: GCA_034508575.1. Lineage (NCBI taxonomy): Eukaryota > Metazoa > Arthropoda > Malacostraca > Decapoda > Porcellanidae > Petrolisthes > Petrolisthes manimaculis. Next base: position 116,706 of record JAWZYT010004550.1, read on the forward strand.
GGTAAGGAAGACTGATGAAATCCTAGAAAGGAGGAGAGAATGATGGTGATGAAAACTGATATCAAGAGTAAAATAAAGGTCAGTCAGGAGAGAAATAATTAACTGCATAGAAGTGAAGGAGAGAGTTATAACAGAGAATGGGGACTGACCAGACTGTCATTTCTTACAAGTCTAGGGACATCACACACCTTAAAGGGGGAAGTTTTGTATTGGTAAATCTGGAGCGACTGAATCCTCCAAACTATTCCAAGCAACAGAACACTATCATTTTTGCTCTTCTGGTCCTGTTTCCTGGCATACTTTGGAGGAGTTAAGGCACTCCAATGTACCAAAAAAGAATTACCACCTTAATTAATGTACCAATTTTTATACACTATGAAGACATTACTGTATATCACCTTGGTTACTCCAAAGTACGCCAGGAAATATTAACAAACTAACACAAATAATGGTGGCTTGTTGCTTTGTATACTCTGGAGGAATCAGTTGCTCCAGATTTACCAACATTGAATGAACCTCTGATGTGCTCTGTAGACTTTCAGAGCTTATGATTCCTCCAAAGTAAACTTGTAAATAAATTATCAGGTCAGTAATGTTAGTAGAGAGTTCGTTTCCTACTACAGTTTCAAGGAATCAGAAGCATTTTCAATAGAAGGCCCCTTTGATAAGTAAATAAAATAAAGAGAGAGAGAGAGAGAGAGAGAGAGAGAGAGAGAGAGAGAGAGAGAGAGAGAGAGAGAGAGAGAGAGAGAGTTACAAGGAGTTACAAGGAAAAGAAGTACCCTAGAAGACCTTACGATCCATACAAAGAGGGTACCTGTGGGTTTAGTTGTGCAAGTATGTGACCGTCCTTGAATGTGTCATGTGAAACCATCAAGGAACACTCACACAACGGCTTAAACACCTAAACGGTGATTTAAGACTTTGTCTAATCTGGACTTGAACTGATCCACAGAGTTGCTGTTGACTACATCAGCAGGAAGCGCGTTCCAAGTACCGCAGATGCTGTATGTAAGGAATTTACCACACCGATCACGGTTGTATCGCTTCAGTTCAAGTTTGTAGCCATGATTCCTGGTTGTGCCCTCACTGAGTTGGAAAATGTCACTGTAGTCTACATTGTCAAAGCCTCGTAGTATTTTAAACACTTCGATAAGCTGACCACGCAGTCTCCGAGTTTCCAAAGAGAACAGGTTGAGTTCTACCAACCGATCTTCATAGCTCTTGTGTCTAAGAGAGGGTATAAGTTTGGTTGCCCTGGCTTGCACTCGTTCCAAAAGAGAGAGAGAGAGAGAGAGAGAGAGAGAGAGAGAGAGAGAGAGAGAGAGAGAGAGAGAGAGAGAGAGAGAGAGAGAGAGAGAGAGAGAGAGAGAGAGAGAGAGAGAGAGAGAGAGAGAGAGAGAGAGAGAGAGAGAATGTGTGTGTGTGTGGATGAACAGGAACGCGAAGAGGAGAGAAACGAAGGGCTGAAAGATAACGAGATACGGTTGAAAGAGGAAACGTGACTGAGTAATTAGAGACAAACCTGACTCCCTGAAGCCTTGGCATGCCTGGTAGTAAGTAACAGTCAGTGGTCATTATTCTATAGCAAAGTGAGTCCTACAAACTATTCCAAACAACAGGCTACCCCATTATATTTGTTAATCTGGACCTGTTTCCTGTCCTACTGTGGAGGAATCAAAGCTCTCTATTGTATGTGTGTATGTACTGTATGTATGTATGTATGTACCAACACTATTTTATCCCCAGTATTCTTACATATTATTTACACACCGTCACTCCAATAACTTGATCCAAAACACATGATACCTTTCCCTTCACAACCTTTCCCAGTCTACCTTCAGCTAGTACTTTCTCATTTATACCCTCCAGAGAAGAGAAAAAAAAATATATAAAGAGTTTTTCTGTAATGGAGAGTAAACGAACGTCATCTATTTTCACTCACCTCACCTCCCAGACTATATATTATTAGGATGGTCATTCTTTTTTGTTACATTGGAGTGCATTAATTCCTCCTCCAAAGTATGTTAGCAAACAGGACCACAAGAGCAAAAGTAATGGTGTTCTGTTGCTTGGAATAGTGTGGAGGAATCAGTTGGTTCAGATTTACCAACACAAAATTTCTCCCTTAATTAATGGCCTACTTTCACCTTGCCTTAAATCACTCACTAGTTGTCAATTCCATATATCTTCACTCATATACCCACCATTTCACGAACACTATAATCATTGACATACTGATCGACCTCTATAATACAGGTTGTTGTCCATATATTATCTAAAACTACTTTACATATGTTCATAGGATTCAATTTGTTTATATAATTTATGGACATTTCTGTATATCTCGTCCCTCTCACCCTCCACACACCTATTAAGGGAAGAGTATACTTTTGATAGATTGGAGTACCTTGAATCCTCCAAAGTATGCCAGGAAACAGACCCAGATGAAGAAAAATAATGGTATCTTGTTGCCTGGAATAGTTTAAAGGAATCATTATCTCCAAATATGTCAGAACTATACCCTCTCCTTAACTTACATGTGCCCCTCACTCTTTCCACTCACACATGCACTCCTTACATACACCGTCACTCTTTCCATTCACACCTTCATGACATACACACTCATCCATTACACTAACACACTCCTTACATTACACCCTCATCCTTTTCACTGACACCCTTTTACTTACACCCTCCGTACGTCACACAAACTCACCCTTTCCACTCACACCCTCCTTACATTGTACTCTCACCCTTTCCACTCCTTACATACACCCTCTTCCATTTCACTCACACTCTGTACATCCTCACCCTTCCACTCACACCCTAACCCCCCAGGTCAACCCACGACTTAAACTTATGTGTGTGTGTGTGTGTGTGTGTTTGTGTGTGTGTGTGTGTGTGTGTCGTGGGCCAACCATCAAAGGCTCACGTCCTACGTTCGAGTTTAAATCCCTTAACACCATTATAGTACAGTACAATACAGTACTCTCAATAATCTGTGGTGTCTATTTATTTATATGCTGAACGAGTACTGGCGTCTTTATTATTTTCATGCTCTCTTTTTTCTTTCATATTTCATCATTCCCTTACTTTTCTCAGTCATTTTTCCCTTTCACCTCCTTCATTCTCTTTCCCACACTTCTTCCCTTCCTCCACTTCACTACCCACTGTTTCCCTACACACCTTTCAATGCACAGTCACAATCCAAACTATGTATCCAGGCTTGCTTCGAATAGCCTAATCGAGTAACTAAGCGACCTCAAGCAAATATGAAACAGGATAAGCGTGTAATTGGTTCACTAGTACGTATATCAAATTATTCGATACTTCAGCAAGACCTGGATACAAATTTTGGAATGAGAGTGTACAATACAGTAGGCCTCATGAATCTGTATACACCACTGTGACATCAAGGGCTCTTAACAACTAGAAAATGTAGGCAATTACTTTTCTAACACCAAACGTATCGAGTAATGTTATTTGACTTATACTTGAATCAGTCAGCAGAACAATTATGTGTAGAATACAGACCCCTTATAACTAATACTCTGTGTATGAATTCCTGAGGGCAACTGTACATCTTTTGCACCATCACATTCACGCTCTCCCTCTCTCCACGTAAACTTTTCCTGTCCTTCCTAACCATTTTCTCCATGCATTATGTACGTCCCTCACTTCATTCGTAATCACCTCGACTACTCTCCAATTCCTCCTCCTCTTGGCCTTACTCACTCACTTACTTCCCTCTACTTTTGTTTCCACCTCTCCTTCCCTCCACCTCGTCTCCCAGTCCCACCCACTTCGCTATACCCCTCCCAGTCTTTCCCACCTTTCTCCATATCTCTCTCCCTCCTTCGCTACACCCATGTCCCACGGCCTCCCTTCCTCCTTCAAGCCGCACAGTAAGGTCTAGGAGGTGTATGTGACCGGAAGACTGGAAGACCTGCAGGGAGAGGAGGCCAGCAAGATGACCTCCCTCTCTTCCTCCCTCTTTACTTGTCCTTTCTTTACCTTTCTCTTTCTATACCTCCTTTCTATCCCCCCCTCCTTACGTCTTAGACTAATAATTCTCCAACTCTATTTATGCTTTTTTTTTTTTACAAATCATCGTTTCGTTTTTACTTTTTTGTTCAGGCTACTTGTTCTCTCCATAATTTTTACATCCATTTATCTGTCTCTCCAGCATTTTCTATCTCTCGTCGCTGTTACTTTAGGTGTATTTTCTTAACTAACATCTCTTTACTATCCCTCTACACCTTTCTTCACAAATTGTTTCTCTTTCACTCTGCTTATTTTTTTTACCTCCCGTCCCACATCTACGATTTTGGAACGACATTTGAGAAAAAAACTAATATGGTAAAATAAGTCTTGGTGGTGGAGGTGGTAGTGATGGTAGTAGAATGGTGTGTGTGGTATTACAATGAAAGGCTATGTTAGAAAATGCAGCTATTAATTAGAATGAGGGTTGGTAAAAATATAAGTATAGGAAACGTGGTAAATTGAATGGATATGGTATAATAATTTCTGTAGGGTGACAGAAACAGAATGAGGTGTGATAGTAGAATGATCGGTTTTGTTATTATCATGGTACAGATAGAATGAGTGAAGGTTGAAGAATGAAAATATGTGATGGCAGAGACAGAATGAGAGAAACAATTGAGGTGAACTGAGAGGCTGCATGTGGAATGTAGGTATAATTTTAGAGGTATATGTAGGTAAGGGAGGAATCATAGGTTTGTGGTGATAAAGTGAAGCCAAGTACATTAACATAATATCAGGGCCCCCAGAAATGTAGTTAGAAAATTGGAGGTCAGTGAGTCCTTCAAATACTGCCACGAAACACCACCACCTATACTAAAGCTTGTTTCGTGGCATAGTTTGGAGGAATCAGAGACCTTCCAATTCACCAACAAGAAAATCTCCCCTAAAAGATAAAAAAACAAACAGTTATTTAGTAATCAATGCATCAATACTTTTCTATAGCCTATCTATCTATCTCAATCTATCTATCAATCTATCTGTCTATCTATCTATCTACACAATAATCCCTCTCCTACTGCATTTCCCATTACCTTCAACCCCATTCTTTAACATCCTAATTTCTCTATACATCGATCAGTTTCACTTTCCCATCGCCCTATCTATCCATTCATCATTCCTATACGCACACACCTGTCCATCTCAACACACACACACACACACACACACACACCAGATCAAACTAATCACCAATTTATTTTCGCCTTAACTTCATCCCTAATCAGCCAATAACCACACAATATAAGGCAACACAACTCCACTATCACCACCCCATCTCTCCCACCACCACCACCACCACTACTACTACTACCCTTATCACAACATTATCTACCTTTTGCCTCCTGTACGGCCTCTCTATACTATCACTTTTCCATGAACCCACGATTGAGGAACCCGATAAATTAGCATATATTCGTTTACGGTCGGTTCGGGTAACTTATTATAGATTTATCGATGTAATAATCTCCAGAGAAAGTCGCGGTTTAAGGGAATTATTATTATCAGGGGAATCAAGGTATGGGGAGTGGTTGGTTATAGATTGATTAAGTAAAACATTGGGGGAAAGGATGTAGGTAAAAAGATCATCGATGGTGTGTGTGTGTGTGTGTGTGTGTGTGTGTGTGTGTGTGTGTGTGTGTGTGTGTGTGTGTGTGTGTGTGTGTGTGTGTGTGTGTGTGTGTGTGTGTGTGTGTGTTCCAGGAGGTCGTCAGGTGTGTACTATTATTAGTCTTTGAGAAAGTAGCTAAGTGGCGTGGCGTGGGATAAACTATATGAATGGTTTGTAGGAAATGACGTATTAAGTTGTCGACGTACACTCGTGATACATAATTTCTGACCACGTCCTCTTCTATCCATAAATAAATTTCATATTAAAAAACAAAAATAACTATACAAACTATACAAGATACAAGACAAACTTTATGCCTTGAGTGGCAGTGGTTTAAGAATAACATGTTCGGTCACAATGATAAAGTTACGCCTATCTGTATGCATGGGGTTAC